>JABFPJ010006406.1:0-10956 GCA_022817425.1 Gryon sp. ZL-2020
GTATATGTATATGTATATGTATATGTATATGTATATGTATATGTATATGTATATGTATATGTATATGTATATGTATATGTATATGTATATGTATATGTATATGTATATTTATATGTATATGTATATGAATATGTATATTATGTTACATTATAATTTTTCATGTTGCAAATGATACAAATCTTTTTAAATGTGAAAGTTACAGTTTTTTACTCTCAGTAAATAAATTCTATGTAATACAATTTCTTTTGTGATAACCCAATTTTCCTTATTTAACACAAAATTATTATTATTATTACACACTTCACTCTTCACGTCACAATTTTTGAAAACATGTTATGAAATTCTATGTTAAAGAATAACAAAGTAGTTAATACAAAAAGTTTTGTATGTCAATTATTTTGACAGACATATACTGGAATAAGAGCGAAATAAGAATCGTCATACTACATAGAAATTTGTATTATATTTTACTTGAAACTTTTTAATAATTGACGTATATAACACAGATATAAGAATGCAACAATTTTTATTATCTTCTTTTTCTTACTTGATTAAATGTTAATTTAAAAAGGAATGTTAAAGTTTGAAATATAAGGCATTAAACAAAATATAATATAAATTTTATTTCTTGATTAAACTATCTTTATCAAAGAAACAACGAATACAGAATAAGAATAAGAATTCAATATTAGAAATATTTAATTCTATGGAGAATTTATAAATTCGAGATTGATAGATAAATGAAAGTCCGCTTTCGTAATAGGTTTTAAAATATTTTCGTCAGTTTTCTCAATGAAATTTATATAACTTTGTCATGTTTCACACAAAAATTACCGAACTATAAGTTTTTGTATTATTTATATAATGAAATGTAATATATTAATCGGAAACATGCATCGACATTATAAATATAATGTATAATTAATATTTCGACCATATGTAGTCCATAAATTAATGATATGCGAAAGCGTTAACAGAGTTCACGCACCTGTTCAAAGACACCACAAAGTATATAACGAAGTCAAGTGATATTCAATTTAAACATGATAGTGTTGTAAAATAAAATCCGAGTGCGCGAAAGTTAATTTGAGAGATAACAGCTTTAATTGAAGCAGTTGAATAATTGTTTGTTTCTTGTTTCATTCAGGCTGATGCACTTGCAATTGAGGTAAATCAATATGCAAGTTTGCGTGTGACCAATGAGCGCGTGACGACATAGTTTGTTTGTGAGAGTTTGTATCAACGAAAAATAAGAGAAGTGCCCGTTTTGTTGTTGATCAAATGAATGTCATCAATTAAATCCAATGGGTTCAATTGCAGTTTCCATAAGAAGCAGGATTTTTATATGAAAATGAGACAATATATTTGTCGATACCCATTGCGTTATGAAGGATACGCAGGTTATGAAGTTGTGGATCTTCTTGGCGTACGATGAAAGGTAATATAGTTTTGGTAGGTTATGAAATTCTTAGAAATGGAAGTTAATGAACAAATACGAGAAGCAGGTGTAACTTTGAATATTGAAAATGGCGCTTCTGTTCTCTATAAATTTGAATAAGTGAAATTAATTTACAATAAGAGAACTTTCACACATTGGAATAAACAAAGTTGATAGTAAAGATAAAGATAAGCCGCACATTTCAAGACAAATATACATATACTAGCTGAATCGCCGGCTTCGCTCGGCTAAAAGCCTATCACCCCTTCTCTATGACCGCTTATGACTTCTAACTAAATTCCGAACTTCATCCGAGATATCCCTATATAAACCCTTTATGGGCTCTTAATGGACGCTCTAAAAACTCTCTATAAACTTCCTGTAAACTCCCTATAAACTCCATATAAACTCCGTATAAGCTCCTATAAGCTTCCCATAAACTCCGTATGAACCTTTATGAGATCCCCTATGACATCCCCTATGACACTTGAGGGGTGACATCTATGACAAAAAAAATTTTTTTCTAAAAATCTAGTGCAGATATTGCAAAAAAAACAAAGTCTAAAAAACTTTGGAGACATAGGACTATAATCTCTGAAAATTTAGTTTCAATTGAACCGGTAGATGTTGCGTGATTGACATACAAACAAACAAACAAAAACAAACAAACAAGCAAACAAACATATTTTCAATTTACATCTAATACAAACTTGAAATAATTACAAGAATATGACATTAAAAATTGAAGAAAAAATTGATTTTTTAATATAAATTATATCAAAATAGTTTTATCTGGCTAAAAACTAGGAGTACAGAGCGTGACGTTACTAACTAGAATCTAGTTAGTTGTGCTATCCAAGCTCTGGACAGAGACCAGTTAAATCTGGCTAGATTCATTTAAAAAACAAGGCTAAACAATTATTTGGATTAGTTAGATAGATATATATTGTATATACTTTTAATTCAATACGGAAAGGGAAATCGAGGAAAAATAGTTTGACAACTGACGTAAAATTTTGACGTTAGAGTGAACAAAACTCGAGCGTCAAGGGAAAATACCGTGGGAGTCAAGAAATTAAACTTCAACTCGCATTTAAGGAAAAAAACCAACCAAATTGATACTTTCATAACATAACTTTTGAGTTATTAAGGTTGTGTAATGAAAGTTTTTTTAATTAATATATTTAAATTAAAATTAAATATATGTTATAAATAAATTTTACCTTAATGGTACATTAAGTATGTTGTTTTTATCAGTTATTCTTATTATATTGTGAGGATAAATTATACCCTACTGGTAAGGTAAAATTTGTTTTGTTTTGGAACTGATTTTACATCTAAAAGTTTCCTAAAATAAACCGGAAGAAACGTAATTTATAATGTTTACTCATTATTACTGATGTTTACTAAGCAACGCGGTAAATTTAATGATATTTTCACATTATTTTTTATTTATTTTTTGGCTCAGTGTATCAAGTGATAATAGTGTGTGGTCTTCAGGAACATGTATGTTTTTAATTTTTTCCACAACCTCAAAGCTATTCTTTATATGACTGAATCTACTACCAACTATATTTTTTAGAATTGAATGATAAGATTTGGATAAGTTATAACAGTTATAGCAAGTTAAATTTACTATCCATTTTTCATGTTCGAAATCCAAAAACGGCTCTTCGAACGTGATTTGTTTTTTACGTAGGAAATTGTACTTATTAATAAGTTGTTTCTTTTTTTCCTTTTTAACTTTACCATTTTGAACTTTTAAGATGTTATTGACAATTTGCCATTCTGAACTACTCAAAACTTTTTTGATCTTCCACCGACTTTTTTTACTGTCTAATTGTAATCTATTAATTGACAAATAAAGTCAATTAAATAAATTAAATTAAATAAAGTAAAATATTTCTAATGGCCAATTAAATAATTTTTTAAATATATTACAATTGTGATTGTATTATATTACATATATGTGCAAATATATTACAAATGTGTGGATAATATACTTTTTTACTAATATATCCTCAATATTTGTCTTTTTTATATACAAATATATATCATTTTTGTATAAAAAGCGGCAATAAATGTAATATCCAGGATATAAATTTACATATATTTAGTATATAGTCAAAAATATATTTTGTCTATAATATTTTTTATGTATTTTCATCCGTGTGGGACAAAGGTTATATTATTTATTCCTAACATAAGTTAAGTTCATATTACGTTAAACAAATTTTAGTTTGATTTATTTTGTAATCATTATTATACCTTCAGCTGAGAGTGTCAGTATTACCCGCTTCTTATTATTATATTTTATGAACTTTTCAATAAAATATATCAGCAGATGCTCATGAAAGGTTCGTAAAAAAACAGTGACTGTTCAATTTTAAACATAAATTTCTATTTGAAACATTTTTTTAAATATTTTGCTATTATGGATACATATATGATTTTAAATATATTTTCATTACCCAATTTTCATTAAATAAACACTCACGTAAGTAAATATATTTCAAAAATATATTGTTAGCTCGGTACTAAAAAGTGCTATCTCGGTGAAGAAACAAGATAAAAAAATAAGAAAAAAAAGATGGGCATTGCTTTTTCGTATGAAATGTATATGGTTATCTTTTTTTATCTAGCAATATTTCCGAGATAACACTTTTTGCACTTAACTGAAAATTTTTAAAAATATATCTTCGGCTAAACTTATGACAAGAAAATATAATTTGTATATATATTTAAAAAATGTATATATAAAATAATGAATAATATATATAATAAATACTTAATCTATACATGTTCAATATGCAGTTAATTAAAAAATAGTTTATATTTTTTTTAATTGTAGAAAGCGGAAAAAATGACAATTAAATATATGTTTTATACGTATACATTTTTTAAACGTGAGGGAAAAGATATTCCGTGAAACAATATTGTGCAACAAATTAGAACAATATGAAAAATCATTGGTCTTGCTACGCGCTTTCTTTGTTAACTTTACCAAACATTTCTTTATTGTTTTATTGTTTTGCTCGATTTGGTCGAGCATAGTATTACAAAATGAAGACCTTGATGTAATAACGATAAACGACGTTTTAATTTCTATTACCATCATTAGATGATGAATGTAAATACATCTTTATGTGCGGAAAGGCAACTCGTTAATTTTAGTTGACACAAGTTTGCTGCGCAGTCTTGTTTCTCATCATACTATGTTATGCTAATTGAATTTGAAAATGCACTAATGAAATACACGTTATCTTGTCTTGAAATTTCAATATTTTATACAAAAATATGTAAACTTTTCAATTTATCTTTCAAGTGTTATTTGTCTTTAGATTTAAAGTAATTATACATTGAAAAACAAATGCGATATTTATTTTTTGTAACTCGGTCGCGAAAATAGCTACTGTCACTCTCAGAAAAAATCATTTCTAGCAAGATTAAAATTGTTTTGAAATATTTTCATTTCAATCAAAATACGATGTTTTAATTTAAAGAAGAAAATTTTGAACTAAAATGTTTAACATATAGCAATAAAAAGTATTAAATTTCGTTCAAATATTAAAACATTTAGAGTATAGAACGACAATCTTGACTCAAGCATTTAACATTTAGTATCGATATTCTAAATCGATTGAGACATCGCTTTGCGTACTTGTCGTGCGTGTCATTCATTGTTTACATCAATAGATAAGAAATAGATCAATTGAAGTCATTAGGTTTTACAGACGACGAAATAAAGTTATTCGACGGTAAGTAAACAACTTCAAGAAATTTGTAAATTGTTTGTAAATGTTATATATATTAGTTAAAAATGAAGTGTTTGTTTATAATATATGATCATTATAATGCATACAATGATTATACATTATAAATGTATACAATGATTATACATTTATAATGTATACAATGTATACAATGTATACAAATGTATACAATGATTATACATTTATAATGTATAATCATATACATCATATATAATCATATACAATGATTATACATTTATAATGTATAATCATTGTAACCCTTTGCAGATTATGAGATCGACTTTAATATTTTATTAAAAATGACACCACAAGACTTTAGCAACTATAATATAAATTTACCCATTGGTAAACAGATAAAGCTTACTCATCTGAGTAAAACTTATGTCAGATTCATTAATTTGTATTTTTATTCAGTAGGAAAGTAATAAACGAAACAGAAAAACAATTGCAAAAAAATAAATAATATATAATTTAAAATTGTCGAAAAATAATTAATTTTTCATGTTTTAGAAAGATTTAGATTTTTACATATTTTTACAATTTACTATTTTATAATATTAAAATAATGTTTATCTAGGTTAAATATATCGACTAGTTGTCAAATAATTTGTAAAGATATATTTACATATTTATATAAGTACAGTACAGTACTTCACAAGTTAGTTATCTTATTTCTATGTGAATAGCATTGTCGGGTTAGTTTTATTACTTTTGATTTGAAACATACAATCTTGAGTCAAGATTGTACCAACCGAAAACTGTTTTATGCTTGACTGAAGATTTGACATTCTTATAAAAATATCAAGATGGTCTTATGCTAACGTCAAGATTTTTTTCTTGCTAGAAATGATTTTTTCTAAAACAGTTGCGAAAGTGATCAATTCCCCGATTGGTTTGCATCCGGAAAGCAGCGTTTTCCCGTCCTCGTTACAAAAAATATCGTACGTTATTTGGCAGAAAAGTAGTCTTTTCCCAGACTCGTAAGTTGACACTCAGCTTCGTCTCGTGCAACTTACTCGGTCCGGAAAAGGACTACTTTCTTGCCTAGTGACGTAATATACTAATTCTCGTATATATTGTTTATTATTACTTTATCTATTGTTAAAAAAGCGCTATTTAATTATAAAAACAGGAATCTTGTGATTACATAAAATTATTTTTTTTTTTAATTAAATTGGATTATTTTAATAAAATATATACTAGCTGAAGCTACGGCTTCAGCCAGGCGCTCGGGCGAAACCCTGTGACCCCAAACTTCCTGAAAACTTTCTGACAACCCTCTAACAACGCTCTGACAACCCCGTGACAACCCTCTGACAACCCCGTGACAACCCTCTGACAACCCCGTGTTTTTAAAATTAAAATTAAAATTGTGTATATGACTTTTTGTACGAGTTTATGTATATTTATGTATGCTTATGTGTTTTCATGTCTAGTCACAAAGAAAACGCATCACTTTTTTTAAGTTAAAAATTACCACTTTTCAAATGGCTGTAACTTATTAGTGAAAGAAAAATTAGTGAAAGAAGATCTTTTTTTAATTGCTTGTAACTTTGACAAAAAGCAACTAAGAAACAAGTTCTTTTTTGGCAAATTAACCAGAATGGACGAATTTTTCTTATTTCAACACAAAAACAACAAGTTTATTTAGCAATTTTTGTAGAAAAATGCTAATCCAGTTGATGCATTTAAAAAAAAGAGTTGTTATTTTTCATTGATTTTTTAATATGTTACAGCCATTTGAAAAGAGGTAATTTATTAATAAAAAAAAGTGATGCGTTTATTTTTGTGACCAGACATAAAAACACATAAGCATACATAAACCCACATAAACTCGTACAAAAAGTAATGAACACAATTTAACATACAGTAGTCCTAGGTAAAAATGTCAAAAATTGATTAAAATGTAAAAATTTGATATGTTTTTTTTTCAATCAATTGTAATTTCCTTAAATTTCGTTAAATCATGCGATTGAGGTTATGTCGGCCAAAATCGCAGAAAATAGTGTTGCTTAGCGCCTTGACTCGTCGGGGCGCAGTCGCGCCCCTTGATCCAAAATTAACTTTCATTTGTTCAGAATGAATCAAATTTTTTGATTTTGAACCGAAATCAATAGCTTTATATTTATTTCGTGAATTTTGCAACAAAATCAGTTAAAGTTGATGCATTTTTTACACATTTTCTTGGTAATGTTTACAGGGCTAAAACTGTCAAAAAAAAATGTCACATGGTCAAGTATAAGTAGCAAAATTTACTTAACGAATCTTCATCAAACTATATTTTATTAAAATAAAAGAAGATACTCTTAAAACAATAACTCTGATACGTAAATATAATAATAATAACAAAATTATTATAATTACAAAACCAACTAAAAATAAACTGAGAAATCTAAAATCTGGGGTAGATATTTTCAGCTCAGTTTACAGTTCTAGAATTAACACTTTTTCGACCAGGTTGAGTTCAATGGACTCGTTAGAAAGAGAATTACAAGTGAACTTTTTCTCGTGCGACAAGGATGCAAAGAAAGCTTTTTCGGAGAATGGTTAAATAACCATTTATCTACTGCTAAGATTAAGCAACAATTTACCATCCCAATGTACGATGACATTCGACAAATTTACAGATTGGAATGCAAATTTAATTGGCTCGAAATTTCCCTGACGGATATACATACGTGTCTCTTACGATAATACTGCCAGAAAGGGTACGCAAAGCGGCCGCTCGGTCGCGTGACGCTTTTCACGTGACCTATCGCTATCGCAGTCGGTTCATGTGTAGCTCTCTCTCACACAGAATTTCAAGCGTTCTGCCGTCGAAAATCACTTTTCCGGCAGAATGAAACAAAATGGCACAAAAATTAAAATGTATTATATATTTGAACACATTTTTTAATTGTATTTCTTTTATTTATTATAATAATTTTATTTTTCATTTATAAAATGTTATAACAAAATATATTTTGTTATAACATTTTGTTATAACAATAATTTCTTTGCTTTAGTTTTTTTTAATATTGAAAACGATTTTAAATATACAGTAGAACTTGTGAAGAGTCCATATTTGTGTCTTTGTTTACACTGTGAAGAGTCCACTATTTCTCTCCTTTTTTAACCTATGTTTTGTATATGTATAATGTATATGTATAATGTATATGTATATGTATAATGTATATGTATAAAGAAAAAAAGGTGACTTTAGTGGACTCTTCGCAGGTTCTACTGTATATTTCTTTCAAGAAATTTATTAATATTAAATGTAAATATACATAAAACGGTTTAATTGTTTAATTTTATTATACATAAAATCTTATTTAATAAAATAGTAAGTAATAATACTAACATAATTAAAAAAAACAATCAAACAAATACGAGGCACATTTTATATAATCCTTCGGTATCTCTTATGACAAGAGATGTTCGGTGGTCTCGTAGTAAGCGTTCTGCTTACCAATGCAGCGTTTTGGTATCGTTTTTTGTCAATGTGTATTTTTTTTTTTGTAAAACAAATAAAAAAATATATTGTCATCGACGTCTGTCGTCCGACGCTGACTTTGGGCGATCGGCGTGGCGTCTTGGTTGGCATATTACCGGCCGAGTTCGCTAGCGGCCGCGCACGGCGCTCATGTCGTTCCGTCGAGTTAAGTCATGTTTTTCCGAAACGATAGTTTAAGGTTAGTTTTTTTGTATGTTAAATGTTCGGTGCGCGATAGCGTGCCGTTAATGGTTACGAAAGGAGTTAGAAAGAGACTGGACTACCTGTCGGCGGCGGCAGACGGGTAGATGTTGTTTTCACGCTTAAGTTAGCTTTTCTTTTTGAGTTTATCGCGTCGCGGCATCCCAGTGGCGGTGTTGCGCGCTGGGATGCGTTTTGAATCTCTCTCTCTCTCTCTCTCCCACTCGTTATTCATAAATGATAGATTATTTTTATAGTTGCTGAATTAACAGGCTAAATTAAGCCTTATTGTTGATAAAATAAACTTGTAGTTTAATATTATTCACGTTTGTTTGTGAAATCGCCACCCGGTTCTTCCCGTCCCGTATCCCTGTGCGAAAGTGGTCCCGTAGAGCCACGATGCTCGCCCTCGCCCGGAGGTGCTTTGAGCTTTAATGCCCGGGTAAATTCACTTAAATAAAAGTTCGCGGACATGAACGAATAATTTTTTATATTTTTTTTTGTTTTGGCCATTTTGAGAAAATGGTCTGGCGCCCAAGAACGCCGCGCCACCCAGTAACTGGTGTCGCTCTCGGCCTGGCCATCGCCGACGGAAACACCACGTTACAAATGGCGCCGAACTTGGGGCCCGAGGATCACTAGGTGGCCCCGGGTGGACGTTGATTTCCCCGTGACCGATCTTGACTCGTCAAAAAGTTTTTTTGTATTTTTTTTGCTAACCCCGAGAAAAAAAAACGGGTGGAGTTTTCTTTGTGTTTTTCTTCGAAAAAGTGTGCAGTGTTTTTATTGTCAAGGTGAAACTCACTGATTGTTGTGTTTTTATTGCGAGTTTGCCTTTGTTTTGCTCCATTTTAAGACTTAAAAATAAAAAAAGTAAAATGTTTTCTTTAAAATAATCTTTGAATTTAAAATAATGACATGTTTTTTTTTGTACGGGAAAAGAGGGCGCTTTTTCTCGACATTAAGAAAGAGAGAGACAGAGAGAAACAAGTCGCATAACTCGTTTGTAAATGTGTCCTGATGCCGTTTAGCCGGTCTGGTCACCGTCCGGTCGTTTCCCTGGCGACGACATGACCTGACAATTCCCCACTTCCTAATTAAAAATAAATAAACGATAAATGTTTTTTTTATTTTAATAAACACGGTGAAAAAGTGGACAAGTGATATAAACGAACATGTCGGAAAACGAAAGCATAAGTTCTCCCCCACGTGAGGAGGAGACCGAAATGCCCATCCCCGAAGTGAACGTTGATGCTACGACTACGATGACCCACGTAACGACGGTTGGGCCAATCATGTTGACATGACCAATGACCGTCAGCCCGTCGGGAGTTCCAGTGAGTGAGACAGAGGGAGCCGTAGGGGGAGTCGCCCAGACTTCCGCCCTTGACAACCTGGAGGAGTCTGACGATGTTGAGATTCCGGCCGACCTGAAGGACGATTTTGATATCGCTTTTTTGGTTTCTGACCTGCGTAACGACCAGATGCTCCGATTGGCCCGTCGTTACGGAATTGATGTGAGTGGACCAACCAAAGATGTCATGCGAAAGCTAAGCCAGTTTTTGGCAGGGCAGATTATAGGTTCGCGACACGAGTTCAACGCATCGGATATCTTTGAACTGACCTATCCCCAGGCTAGCCTGGCGAGGGAGTTACTAGAAGCTGGGAACCCGATTAGTCCTAGATCATGGGCACTTACGGGGAGGCCGAACCCGGTCACGAACACCCGCGGAATAGCAGTCACCCAGACCATGCCATCTGTGTATGCGCAGCGTCCGATATCCAGCTGGACGCTTCCTGTTTACGTGCCACCCCGGTATACGACCACCATGACGAACAGTGACCCCAGAGGAGCCATCCCGAAAGTAACTCGGGTTGGTTTTCCAAATACAATGCCAGTGGGGGATCATAACATGGCAAGCACGATAGGGGGACTTAGAATGGGGGATAGGAATAATGATAGGGGGACTAAGAATGACGCCGCTTCCAACAACCAGCGGACGACTCATGCCGAGGGCGTTGCGATTTGATGCAAATCCTGCCCCTACTGACAAAGGGGGGCAGGAGGG
>JABFPJ010006407.1:0-10955 GCA_022817425.1 Gryon sp. ZL-2020
ACAGTCTTGTCGCTATAGCTGGTCTCAAAGTAGAGCTGTTACAGATCAACTTGCGTTGCAGCAAAGATGCCTCGGTGGTATTAGCTAGACGTATGGCTGTGATGCACACAACAATTGTCCTTGCACTAGTGCAAGAACCATGGTGTTATAGAGGGCGTATCAGATTGCCTGATTACCGCAGGAAAGCTGTACTTTAAAGAAGGACAGGGTAGGCAACGAGCTTGCATTGTTGCAAAAGGTGTGGATGCCACCCATTGACAAGAATTTTCCACAGATGATCTAGCTGTAATACGGATCAACAATGGAAGAAGGGATGGCATGAGCAAACCATTGATAATTGCGTCGGTGTATTGTGCTCACGAGAGAGAGAGAGTCACCACCAGACGAACTGAGGGTGCTGACAAGATTCTGCAGAAAGGAAGGTCTAGACCTCGTTGTGGGAGGCGACGCGAACGCACACAGCGAAGTGTGGGGCAGAACCGACACCAACGAGAGAGGGGAGAACCTCCTGGAGTTCATTTTGAACGAAGACGATGAAGTGGACGAACCTAGCTTTGTGACAGCAAGCAGGGAAGAGGTCTTGGATATCACTCTCTGCAGTCGACATATGAGAGGTAAAGCAAGGGATTGGACAGTATCCGATGATCCGTCGATGTCCGATCACAGGATGATCAGAGCCGAAATCACTGACTTACGGATTGAGGCTAGATGGAAGAGAAATCTAAGAAACACCTGACTGGCCAATCTTCAGGGAGGAAATTAAGACAGCGATATCTGGATTCAAAGGAAGGTATGGAAAACCCCATGATTTGAGAGGTTTCTCCGGGAAGTCATCATAGGGGCATACGAAAAATACTGTCCTCTCAAGAAGATAACCACTAAGGTAGGGTTACACAAGTGGACGAAAGAGCTTGAGTCTAAAAGGAAAGAAGTCAGACGTCTTTTTAATAGTGCAAAAAAGGTAAGAGAAACCTCTATACCCAAAAAAGAAGAGATTACAAAAATCTTATTAGAAAGACGAGTAAAGACACCTGGCAGAAATGGTATACAGATATATCGACAATCTCAGATACGGCTAAGCTGGCGAGAATTTTATCGAATGCAATCGACGGAAACCTCAGGTACCTGAAGAAGAATGACGGAGCGTATACCAGAACTCCGAGCGACACCCTAAATCTGCTATTGAGAGCTAGCTTCCCCACGATCAGACTCGAAGTAGAGGACGTGGACTCACTTCCGGTGGAGGGTGGGAAAGACTGGCGACTGGCGGCAAGGGTAGTTAGCCCGGACAAAGTGACTAACGCTGTATGGTCCTTTGAAGCATATAAGGCACCGGGACCGGATGGTCTGTAACCAGCACTGCTTCAGCAGAGCTTGGGGCTCATCTTGGGTCCTTCATTCCGAAACCAGAAAGGAAGAGATACACGAGTGTGCAGGACTACAGATCAATCAGTCTCCCATCATTTCTGTTGAAAATGTTGAAAAGACTGGTGGACTGGTTCTTGAAAAATGATCCTATGAAAGAGATTTCTCTTCATAAGGACCAGCATGCCTATAAAATGGAAAAATCGACGGACACTGCACTCCATTCGGTAGTTAGCTTTATTGAAAAGCAACTCAGATGAAAGGTGTCTGTATTGGGGCTTTCCTCGATATAGAGCGAGCGATTAACATGACCACTAGAGGCTCCATTGAAAGAGGGGCCAGAGATCATGGAGTGCCAGAGGAACTTATGAGATGAATACTAAGTTCCCTGAAAGACAGAGTGATAACCTCAGAATGGATGAGTATCACAGTTACAGGAGTGGTCTCTGAAGGATGTCTTATGTGTTGATAATATAAATATAAATATAATATAAATATATATAATATAATATAATAAGACATAAAAAACATAAAAAAAATAACACAAAAGGTGTTATCTCCCCTTTTGTGGTGCCTTGTAGTGGATATACAGATATGCAGATGACATTGCTATCCTGGTAAGAGTCAACTTTGAGGGAGAAATTCAGGAGAAAGTCCAAAAAGCCCTGAAAATCACAGAGAGGAGGTGTAAATCTAACACACTGTCGATCAATCCATGCAAAGTGGCGAATATTGTCTTCACCAAGAGATACAAGATAAGGCCAATTAAAAGGATAGGTTGAGAGTGAGATCCGCGGCGATGAGAACGGCCTGTAGATTGTAATTTTGGGGACTGTGCGATGCGAAGGCAGTTGAACATTAAAGATTATTCAAAGGCAGCTGTGAGGAAATCTGGAAGGTACCACAGGACACAATCAAAACCCTAGACATGGAAAAGATACCCTACAAGGTCTATTTTCCAACTAGGGAGGACTGGAACCAGCTAAAAGAACCAAGATATGGCAAGATCTGGTTCACGGATGGCTCGAAAACGGGAGATGGGGTAGGAGCAGGCTTTTGCGGGCCCAAAGCAAAAGAGGAAATCTCCTTGAAACTGAATCATTATAATACGGTGTTTCAAGCTGAAGTCCTGGCCCTTCAGAGATGTACTGAGGTCATGCTTCAGGAAGACTACAGGAGCAAGACGATTTGGATCTGCTCGGATAGTCAGGCGGCACTCCAATGAAGTCCCCGGTGATAGGTTCAAAGTTAGTCAGAGCAGCCAGGATAAACCTGAACCATCTGGCTAGAAAGAACAAGGTGGCGCTCACGTGGATACCCGGACACGCGGGGTGGAAGGGTAACGAAAGAGCGGACAGGTTGGCAAAGACAGGAACTACCATCCCTGGAAATAGACGAATGGTAGGTACGCCAGTACAAACTGGCATAAGAATGATATTGGACCACATTGAGGAAAATCAAAAAGCCGAGTGGAACAATAGTGCAAGTTGAAAGACTGCAATAACCTTGATTGGTGGAAGCACAGGAAGATCGTCAAAACAGGCAGTAGAAATGACCAAGAAAGACCTGAGAGTAGTTATGGAGATCCTGACAGGACATAACAACCTCAAGGCACATCGACACGAAATTGGAAAATGTGAGAACGGCATATGTGATAAGTGTGATGAGGGAGTTTCACAAACCTCCATCCACTACCTATATGAACGTGCGGCTCTAATCAATCAGAGACAGAGATGGCTGGGGCAAGGCATTTTATTATCAGAGGAAGTCAGGGAATTAAGTATGATAGTGGCCTACTGTGGGGATACGGGTTATCCATCCCTCTTCTGAGGTAGTAGCAGGGTATAGAATACAAATGTTTCAAGCTAAGTGTTCTGAACCACTCGTTGGGTCGCTAAAATCTACTATTATTGTTATTATTAAAGTTACAGCTTAAAAAGTTTTCAAATTTACTGAAGGATTGTAAAATTGAACATTTTACATGCTGTTGGCTGTATTTACATGTAACTTGAAGCGTGGGTGCAATGGCATCTATAATACAAAACGAATTCGAAAACCAAACATTTATATATGATATGCCATTATTTTAAATAAACAAATATACATTAGTGTATTCATTAATATAAGTTTTGTAAGGCATATTTATTAATAAGCTTTCAACGCCATCTGTAATATGCAACGAATTCTATATCTATCATGTTTTATACGATTATTTCATTATTTTAAATAAATGAAGTTGCTATAATAACCTGCAGTGCCATCTATACAATGTACCGCATCTAACAATTGATATAATATGCCACTATTTTTAATTAAATTAAATTGCTAGAAATGACATAATAGTATAGTATAGTATAGTATTTATTGCTTTCAAGAGTACATTGTTTCTCATAGCAAGAGGTTTATAATTTTTACAAATATTTCATAAGAGCATAAAGTATTTCGTGATTTCCAATTAAAGTGTAATATTTTTTACGGTTCGAACGATTTGGGTTTGACATACAAGAGCCTGTAAAAGTTATAAAAGTTATACTAAACATAAAACAATACCAAAATACACACAAAGAAAAACAAAAAGCGAAGTTAAAAGAATAAGTAAGTCAAATTACTCATTCAACATGAATGATCTTGTGTGAAGGGAATTGATGATATAATAAGTTACGTTTTTGATTGAATTTAAGTCGGAAACATTAGCCAGAAGAGAAAGGGAATTGGTCAGCTCACTCCGAGTGAGAATATCCTTCAGATAATGATCACGAAGATGATTATAAGCTGGACATCTCAGAATGAGATGCTCAAGTGTTTCTCTCTGATTCGAGTTACATATCAAACATATCTCAAATAGATCAATTATGTAAGTTTTAGGATTGAAGGAAAAACGAAGACAATGCTTAGAGGACAGACGTAATTGCGCGAGTATTTTCTTATACAGAACTGGAAGTCGAAGTGTAATATAAGATGCTGGGTGATCAAAGGCTGATCTAATTATTTTTATATTTAGTGCGCGACCTCGCGTGCAGGAAGTGACATCCACATTCCTGAGATAGATTCTGTATTTATTCAATACTTATATTTCAGCCATTTTCCAGGACTGCGGATTCATCGATTGCCAAATATGAGACCAATTAATTTGTTTCAAAATATCATCCATTTGTCCGATCCAGTTGTAGCGTGAGTCTGTGTTGCCACGGAGAAATAATTGAAGCTGTCTCATAATACATATTTTCGGTAGTATCGCGTCGTCCATCTCAAGAATGTGGATGATCATTCCCCACGCACGAGCAAGTACTCTAATCGCCAATTTGTCCAGTCCCAGCTCCAGTCGTAGAGCTGAATTTGTACATGATTTCGGGAGTGCAAGTAATTTTTTGAAAAAGTCTGTTTGGACAACCTCGATGACATCTAAATAACGAAGACTCCAGATTTGCGCGGAGTATAACAGGACTGATGTCACGCAGCTATCAAACAAAGTGACTTTCCCTTCCCATGAGTCGGCTTTACATTTAGCCAGAAGCTGAAGTGTCGCTCCCGTCGCCGATCTCGCTTTATGGATAAAATATTGTGCAGCATTAGTTCCCAGAGCTGAATTTGATGATGGAACACCGAGATATTCGTACGTTTTTGTCAATTCTATCAAGTTGTTTCTAAATTCAAAAATTTTTTATTTTGTCCGCCACCGTTTCTATAATGGACTATTTTTGTTTTTGCTGTATTTATTTTTAAATTATTTCTTTCGGTGTAGTCTTCAAGCACTCTGAGAACTCTGTGCATGTCTACTGTCGATCTGGTCAAAACTACCGCGTCATCCGCGTAAAATAGTGTTAGCACATCTGTGTAACCATCCAAATTCACTCCTTCTATGTTTCGGTCTCGTATAAACGCCTCCATGTCGTTTAGAAAGAGCAGAAACAGGAGTGGGCTCAGATGTTCACCTTGCAGGACACCTTCGGAGACACCGAACTCACGGGACATCTCGCCGCGCACTTTGACCGTCAGCGAAGCTTGATTGTAAAACCATATTAGTATGCGAATAAGTTTAGAACTCACTCCCATACTATATAACTTTTGCCACATCAAGGCATGTGAGATGGAGTCAAAGGCGCGGCGGAAGTCCACAAACAGTCCGTAAACGTGCCTCTTCTGGTGTCTTAGCTGCAGATGTATTGCCGATTGCAACACATATACATTATCGTCGCAGCTCCTTCCGGCCCTGAAACCACATTGACTTTCAATTAGAACATGTTTGTCTTCACACCATTTCATAAGTCTCACGAATAGTATTTTTGTAAAGAATTTCGAAATTACATTCATTAGGGCGATACCCCTATAGCTTATTGGGTCTTTCACATCACCTTTCTTATGGAAAAGAATTAACGAAGCCTTCGACCATGGTGTTTGTTCGTATGTTAAAATGCTGTTAAAGAAATTTAAGAAAAATTTCTTAGCTTCCGGAGGAAAATATTTGTAGAATTCGATACCGATTTGATTAGGACCTGGTGCTTTGCCCGATTTCATTTTCTTCAGATCGTAATCGAGTTCACTCTCGGATATAACCCCGTCAACTTCAGGATCGAAGGTTCCGAAGAATATTACATCGTCGTAGATTTTTTCTGGATAAATTTGCGCAAAAAATTCTTCCCACAGATTCATCGCAATTTGATTATCTACAAATTTAGATTTTTAAAGATTTTTGACTGTTTTCCAGAATACCGTCGGATTTCGGACTCCGGCAAATTTATTTTGAATATCAGTAATAAATTCATGTCTTTTTGATTTGATCAAGTTGCGATAATTTCTTTTACAGACCAGAAATTTTTGAAGATAATCCGTGGCAAAACCATTTTTTCTACAATTTTTCAGGGAATTAAAAAATTCCATTTTCATTTTTTTGAGAAATGACATAATAATACTAGAATGCAACGCAATTTATTATACATATTTAATATTAAACAAACTTTATTATTAGAATTATGAGTTGGGAATCTAAATCAAAATTTTATTATGTTTTTTTATTATATAATATTCTTCTAATTGAGAAATTCGTTTTCATTAATCTTTCATTATTGATTTTCTGCATTCTTAATTTTCGAATTTAAATTTTTATTAATTCTTTTATATATTTTTTTCCTTCATACTTCATAATAATAATTTTTGTCCAAACGTTTCTTTTTATATTAATAGCAATTATTTGTCTACCAATAAATTGACCAAGAGGAACTCCAATATATAACAAGTATTCTTTTGGTATTATTATACTGTTTCAATTAGAAAACTGACGTTTTGTCTTTCGATTGCAGACAACTTCAGAGCTAAAAATACAAATATAACGCATAACTATAAAATACATAATTTCTAATTTTTCATTAACAATATTCACAATTTTAAATTACCTTAAACGGTGTTTATCTATATACAACTATACTTATTGCGAAGTCCATAAAGCCACTCGCGTTTTAGTTCAATTTTAATAAAAATTGTCATATTTACAATTTAATAAATAATAATAATAAATTAGAATAAATAAATAAATATACAACTATTATAGACGAAACACGAAGAGAACACAACAATCAGATATTATTTACTATTTACAATTGTACAGTAGTGACAGTTCGACATCTATCTCACTTCAGATTAACTGATATGGTAACAGTGATCTGTAACATCGATTTCAGAATGCCATGATATATTAGGCTAAGTCCATCTGTGTCACTCCTCTCATTCATTGCATTCTTCTCTCTCACAATGTTTATCATTTCCGATGTTATCCGTTTCTTGTAATTGCGTTGACTATTGATGACTTAAATTTTATCGTAATTAATTACATGATTATGCTCAACATTTTGCTTCGTTAACGACGTATGTTTATTAGGATCGAGCTTTACATTATATTTGTGCTCATACACTCTTTTATGTAAGTACCTCTTCGTTTGACCAATATAAACGGCATTGCAATCTTTGCACGGAATCTTGTAAATCACTTAGATTTGTTACTCACAATATCCGAATCTTTTTGTTTATTAAAAAATTTACTTAATTTATTCGTGTTGTAAAACGCAGCTTTAATATCAAAATATTGGTATTAGCAGCAATTATTGGTAGACAAATAATTGCTGCATACTTCATCTTTAGACTTTATCTAAAGTTTAATCAAAAGTATTTTTGACTTACTTCATGGTAAGACAAAAATCTGATATCAATAATGCAGTGACTAACTTCACCATGGTAAGACAAATTTAACAAAGCGTGAGACAAAAATTTAATATCAAAATCACGCAATGTGTTGTTAATTGTACAATGCAATTTATCTGAAAATGGAAAACTAGCATATATGTTGTTTGTAGTTGTTTCGTTTACATTCATTTCCATTAATTCATTGTTATTTTGTTGTTGTTTTTGAATTAATCTTTTTTTAATAAACTTATTAATAAATTCAACCGGATATTTATTGTTAATTAAAGTATTCCTAACTAAATTTAAATTTATATCGTGATGTTTTTTATGTGACAAATTAATCGCCTGATCTACTAATAAGTTATAAACCAGAGCTATCTTTTGATTCATACTGTGATGAGACAAAAAATTAAATATTCTGCCTGACCATGTCGGTTTCCTATACCAATTAGTTGTTAAAAAATTATTTTCAACTGTTACACAAGTGTCTAAGAAACGAAGTTCTCTTTTTTCATTCTCAATTTCACAAGTGAATTGAAGTCTTTGATGGTAATTATTAAAATAACCTAACGTGGTATTAATTCGATCAATCGGCATGCACGTTATAATATCATCGACATATCGATAAAAAACGGAATTTCGTAATCTAATTTTTCACAACATTTTTCCTCGAGGTCTTCCATAATAATATCCGCAAACACCGGGCTCCCACAGGGGTGCCATACGTTTGATTATAAAAATTACCATTACACGCAAAAGTTAGTAAAAGAAAATTAAATTCAAACATTAATTCTAAACCTAAAATAAACTGAACTAAATTGAACGAAATTTCTAAATTTACAAAAATTCATTCTTAATTTTAGCGCATTTTTTTTGTTTATTTCATTTCGTTTGTTACAATTTTTTTCGAATTTTATTTAAATAATCCTTTGAAATAAAATTCAATAAAATTTTGAATTTTATTTCAAACCGCAATAGAATTCAAATTCAATGATTATAGTTTCTAAATACCGGCGCATTCCTCGCTTATCTTATCTTTGTCGCTTTCACTTTTCGTATTCAAATACGATGAAACAATTTGAGAAATTAATTTCATTTACAGTTTTTAAACATTATTTTCATAATTATTTTCAGCAACTTTAAGCTTAATTTTCATTTATTATTTTCATAAAATCATTTGAGTTTATATATTTAATTATTTTATTGTTTATTTATGTTATTATAATTTATTAACAAATTCATTACACTAAAACAGAACAAAACATTTAAATGATTCGAACTTTATGAAATCTTGTAAAAATTGCTTTATTCCGCTTTGCTTTGCTCGCGTTTTCGTGCCGTATTGATGTCTTTGTCCAACTACAAAGAATACCGGAGGAAAATCAAGGATCGTCGGCAAGGGTCCGATCGTACAGATAAAATTGTAACACATGATGAATTACTTACAAAAAAATAAGAAACATAGAAAAGAAATACATTTAAATAAAGAACTTTAACATAAGAAACTCAAATTTTATGCACATGAAAAATAAGCACGAAAGAATTAGAAACAAAAAACTCGCACAAAATTATCAGAAACATAATATTAAATACACAAAAAACTGACATTTAAAAATCACGTACATAAAAAACCGAAACATGAAAAACTCGCACAAATATATCAGACACATTAATATCAGACACATAAAGAACTGACACATAAAAATCGCGGACAAAATTATCAGATACATAACAATAAATAAACAAAAAACTGATACTTAAGAATCATGTACACAAAAAACCGATATACAGGGTGTATCTTATGTATATGAAACCCTTTTAGGTACAAAAACTAGATTTTTTTTTAAGAATAATGGTGAAACTTTTAATTTTTTTCATCAAACGTATGCAGAGAAATGAATTTTTGAAAAAATTAATTTTGATGATCCTGCAGGGTCTTCAAATGAAATGACAGGTTGAGGTTATGTTTGTGAAAAATGTGAAAAAATGTAAAGAAAGATAATAAAAACGAAAATTAAAGCATTTTAATAATAAACGTGATTAAAATATGTAATTTATTAATACTTTTCATCAATTTTGGTGAAAAAAAATTAATTTTAAAATATTTCATTGTCAGTGTTCATACACGAACTTGACATGACATTTGACAGATTTAGGTTAGATTGGAAAAAAATAATGAAAAAAGGAAGAATTGCGCTGCGAAACTTGCATTGGACTGATAATTTGTATGCATATTCTTGAATATGCATACTTTTATCAGTCCAAACCGCGTTTTATGCAAATCATTAATAACCTTGCAAAAAATGATGGTAAATTGTTTGTTTTCAAATCAAGATAATTAAAGTATTTTGATTAATTGTAACTTTTGTTGCGAAAGTCGCACTAGGCTGAAATTTAATATGCATATTCTTGAATATGCATACTTTTATTAGTCCAAACCGCGTTTTATGCAATTCATTGATATCCTTCCAAAAAATGTTTAAATATCATAGCTTTTTAAATCAAAATATTGAATGCAATATAAATACTTGTAACTTTTGTTGCGAAACTTGCATTGGGCTGAAAATTTGTATGCATATTCTGGAATATGCATACTTTTACCAGTCCAAACCGCGTCTTATGCAATTCATTGATAGCCTTCCAAAAAATGTTTAAATATCATAGCTTTTTAAATCAAAATATTGAATGCATTATAAATACTTGTAACTTTTGTTGCGAAACGTGCATTGGGCTGAAGATTTGTATGCATATTCTGGAATATGCATACTTTTACCAGTCCAAACCGCGTTTTATGCAATTCATTGATAGCCTTCCAAAAAATGTTTAAATATCATAGCTTTTTAAATCAAAACATTGAATGCATTATAAATACTTGTAACTTTTGTTGCAAAACTTGCATTGGGCTGAAAATTTGTATGCATATTTTGGAATATGCATACTTTTACCAGTCCAAACCGCGTTTTATGCAAATCATTAGTAACCATGCAAAAAATGATGGCCAATTGTTTGTTTTCAAATCAAGATAATTAAAGTATTTTGATTAATTGTAACTTTTGTTGCGAAAGTCGCACTAGGCTGAAATTTAATATGCATATTCTTGAATATGCATACTTTTATTAGTCCAAACCGCGTTTTATGCAATTCATTGATAGCCTTCCAAAAAATGTTTAAATATCATAGCTTTTTAAATCAAAATATTGAATGCATTATAAATATTTTGTTTCAAACTAAAATTTTGTATTCATATTTTTATTAGTCGAGAGTTCGTTTTATGTAAATAAACAACAATGTTACAAAAATCAAATATACAAATATTCCAAAAATCACAGTTATTTAATGCAATCCTTTGGATGCATTTTGAGTGACTTTTACTTGAGACATGAAATTCGGATTGTGTTGAAATTTTGTGAGTGAGT
>JABFPJ010006408.1:0-10955 GCA_022817425.1 Gryon sp. ZL-2020
AAAAAAAGAAAAAAAAAAAAAAAAAAAGAAAAAAAAGAAAATAAAATTATGAACACTTTTCATTTTCTGCTTATTTTCCTTTTTAACAATAGGATATATAGTGTGCAAAAAATAACGATCCAATCAGAGCGAACATGCGTAAACGCAAATTCTCGTAGCAAAGTTTTGCAAATAACAATAAATTGTCGCGTGAGGTTAAAGATGTATTAACGGCGTGGCTCGTAAATACACGGGTTGACAGAATTGAGCGAGAGAAAAGCCCCGGCGAGGAGACAAACCTGGGGGCGGGGTGTGTTTTCGCACCGATGTGCGCGCGAGATGCGACGAAACGCATCGCGCCAAATATGGTTAATGCAAATATATTTGTCGACCGTGTGTCTCTTGCTTTCATCGATTATGCAGTCAGAAATTTATATTTATGACGCATATCACGACAAAGCGAGATTCATCGATCCGAAGTGTTGTTCGAATCTCTTATATTCGCATCACAACTATATATACACAACATGCTTATCTTTTTCTTGTACTTCCTCTTTCTTGCGTGTATAGTATCCGCTTTTCTTTTTACAATGTGTTATTCTAATATATGCTGCTGATTTTCTAGATTCAGACTTCTGTTGTAAGAAAGAATGCAAAAGACAAGAACAAGAAGTAAGATTTCGATTTGATTTCGTCTATTTATGTTTATATATTTACTTATAAATATTTGTGACAGTTTTTTGTTTTGTTCTTCTGTTTATGTTTACTATTATGCTTATATTGATATTTTCGTTATACCTTCATGTTTATATTTATACTTATGTTGATGTTTTGGTTTTAGATATTGATACGAATATTTATGTTTATGTTTTTGTGATTATTTTTGTTTGCGTGTTTCACAACTTTGCTTATGTTTATATTCATTTTGCTGTTTTTTATTATTTTTTCTGACAATTAAATTTATATCTGAAAATAGATCATTAAAATTAATTAAAATTATATTATGATTAATGACATTTGTCTGTTATTATATTTCAGTAGTTGCTATTTTTATAATTAATTACTTTACAGCAGAGAAAGGTGTAGTTTACGAATAATGCAAAGATAAAACCCGACAAGAGAAAAAGTACGCAAGATGGAATAAAAAAAAAACGGGAAAGAGGGAGGGGGGGGGAGATTATTTTGAAACAGACATTCCGCGTCTTAGGAATCTCAAAAATTGCAGGGACATTTAAAAGGGCGCGGCTTGTTTTATTTGAGAAACCGGTTGTTCACATTAGATAGCGCAGATGTAAGTTTAGCATTCAATATATTTTAATCTGTCTTGTAAGACTATTGAGTTATTTTAGTCTCATGAACTTTTTCATGCCTTTAAATGCTGAAATACTAATTATAATCAAATTGGAATTTGAAAAAGTATACAAATAATCGCGATTATGTCATTTTTTATTTTAAAATTTAATACAAGTTTTAAGAAAATGTTGCACGATGCATTTTCTGAAATTATCAAACAAATATTTAATTAAATTATGATTTATTTTATTTTGGAACAATAAATAAATAATTCAAAAATTAAGAATAAAAATTCTGCATTTTTATACGCAAAATGGAATTTGCTTGTTTGGTCTGCACTTTATTCGATATATCACTTTTTTATGTCCACTTTATTTACAAAATAAAAGTGTTTTTTATAAAATATTTTTTCCAGTCAAAAAAAGAATAGCTGATTATAAACATTTGCAAACCAGTATTTTTAATAAATAAGACAAGTAATAAATATCTGATGCAACATAAATTGGATGTTACACATTTTTGCTCACCATATTTTGATGAAAATTAAATATTTTTAATGTGCAATAAAAAGAAGGAATGCCAAAATATCTAACGAGATTTCACTATTTTATCTAATATTCAAATAAAACAAAAATATTGACTTAAGCTTATAAATAATTTCAGCCTTAGAATGTGAGTTTCTTCAAAATTTGCAGAATATGAAGTAGATGACAAAAATGCTTGATATTATTATAAATATTAGCTAAAATTAATCATGGATAAACTAATCGTTTCGATATAAATATTTCAAGTTCTCATCGTCGATGTCGGAAAGATGACATCATTCATAAAAGATGCAACGACGATTGTTAAACATTATATCTCGTGACATTTTTCTCGATAAACTTATACTTAATTCACATTGTTGTTAATCAAATCATTATCGGTCACTAACACTAGTTTACAAATGACCTAACTAACATGTTGCAATGATGATACAAAATTGACTTCCTAAAAGATAACAGCCGTCAGATCTTGCGTCAGATCAGATATATCTGGCAGTTTAATTTGTTTATTATATTACCTTTAAAATTATTTGTACAAATCACATTTTTTGGTTTCATAATAAAAATGTAAATTTAAGTTTACATTTGCTTTTTTTAATTAAATTTTTTAAAAATGAATTGTAAACTACAAATTGGAATAGTAGTAAATATTATGAAAAATGTGGAAGATTAATGTATAAAGATAAAATAATAAAATTATAAAAGATTCTGAACGTAGAAGTCATAAAATGATAATATTTGTTGTATTGTAAAATTACATTTTTTGATTTAGTTAAACTTTTGCTAGCAATCGTAATGTTTCAAAAATCTTAAAATTTTACAGTGTACTGATTTTACTGTAAAGACGTTCATAAATATGATAAATGTATTACAAATTGATTATTCGCGAAACGTAGATAGAAGAATATCATTGTAATAAATTAGCTTGCAATGATATTTGTATAATAAACTTATTTGTCATGCATTTATGTTTTTATTATGCATGTTAAATAATTCCAATCATTTCATCAATAAAACAATCTTAATCTTGTTAAATTTATTATTAAATCAGATTAAATATTGATAATACATTGTTATTTCGTGTTTCTTAATAAATGTTGAATTACGTATGATACAATCTTTCTTAGTCTTTGTAAAAATAAGGAAAACTAAGGAAATTATTTCATCTATTTTAATTTCACAAACGTAAATTTAAGTCAATGCAATTAACTTACATGTAATTTTAGTTGTAATGGAAATTGCAAATAAATTGAGAATTTTAAGCAAATCGAATTTAGAGCTTTTAATATACATAATAATTTTTTTACAAAAAGTTACATAAAAAGAATTGCAGTAATTTTGAAATATTTAGGTTGCAAAGATTTTTTCCCAATATTAATAAAATGCAGAAAAAAATAATTGAAAAGCACAGAAAGTGTAAGATTAATTTCCTATTGAAAAACTACGAATATACCTTTATTATATCATAAATGAATATTAAATCACTAAAAGTATTACATAATAGTCATATAAGTGTAATTCCATAAATACATAGATATATATTTTTATATGTATAATATACATTTGAAAAATATAAAAATATGCAGAAAGTGATGTGTTGCAACTTTATCAGGACTCGATAAAGAATAATACATTCAATTGCCGCACTAATAAATGCATAAAAAGAGACTTATGTCTCTTTTTTTCACCTCCTTTATAACTTCAACAAAATTAAGAATAAATAGTATAAATGTTGATGATTTTTTTTTCAATTTAATTTAGTCGTTTTATAATAATAAACAATTTCTATGGAATTTAACTTTCTGCAAAGCTTAAGAAATATATAAAATTAATTAAAAATTAAGAAAAAAAAAAACGATTATTACATCGTAATTTCATAAATTTCTATAAAAACTTGCTCAGTAAAAAATTAAATGAAAACTGTACAAAATTTTATAATGACTACTATATAGAAACCTAAAAAGTATTAATCTTATAATATACTAAAATACTTCCGTATATTTCTTATGATAAAAATAATGTTGAAAATACACATGCGAATGTGTTCTTATCGTAAATTAACTGTACTTGACAATTGAGATAAAGAAATCTAAAAATTGAATGGCACAATCTACCATTGGAAGATGTGTAGCGACAAAAATTAAATTGATTACTTGTGATTGGAGGACATCGATTAATGTATGTAATACGCAAAACGAAAAACGACAACTAAGAAATATATTACTTTAATTAACAACATGCCGCTTTAGTGACATTTTATACCCTTTTTCAAGAAGATACCAATAACGTGTGTGAGATTAAAAACAAATCGAAAAAAGTGTCGAAAAGGAACATTTGAAATTCCTTAAGGACCAATCATATCTTATATTCATTTTCAAAGATATTATACATTTAAGACAATAAATCAAGGGCGTAATCAAAAGAATCTTTTAATATGTCGACACCACTTGAAAACATTCTTGAAATGCTGGCAAAATTAAAGACCATTACAACGTTACATTACTTTCTTTGTGATCCTTCCGATTATGTTAAGAAAGTCGAATTCATTACTGACAATTATGATGAAACAGATCTGAGGATTTTCTGTCAAACGTTATCCCTCGATACAACAGGTTCGAAAGAAGTCTTGTTCGAACGAATTTGTAGTTATTTGTCGTTTTTAAAAACTACCAAATCTTCAAATTGCAACTATTATCCAAGTGCCAAAATAATAGAACGCAAACCTTTGCATACATTTTATATCGAACACATTGGACCATTCGAATCCGCCGATCAAGAATACAGTCATATTTTAAGTGTTGTAGATCATTGTACAAAGTTCGTCTGGTTGTATCCTGTAAAATCGACGAAGACTGACGAGGTTATAAAGCATTTAGACAATCAAAGCGTTAACTTTGGCAATCCAATTCGGATTATTTCGAACAAAACACCTGCATTTACCTCGCCGGAATTTGAACAATATTGTGAGTATCAAGATATCATTCATTCATGGTTTATTTCTGGCGAAATGAGTGAAAATATACGACAAGTAGAACGCATTCATTTCATCGTGACAAGCCTTCCGAACCGCGCGGATTGGTACACATTTTTGTCAGCGATTCAACAAACGATGAACTCAGTGTATCAAGAAGGCATCGACAAGACACCCTTTGAACTTCTCATGGGAGTCAAAATGAGAAACGCAAGAGATCCGTCTATATGTCAGATCATCACAGACAAGCTGTTTGCAGACATCGAAAAACTCACTTCCGTCTTTGAGAAAACTTTCCGCACTTTATATGCCACGAAATCTTGAATTAATGTTTGTTATCTAATATGCAATTTTTAGTCACTTTCTTTGTTAAAAGGCATTTTATGTGATCTTTACATCAGAATTAAAAAAAAAACTTTATTTTTTGAGAACATCTTAAAATGTACAATGTATATTAATTTTAAGTATAACATTTTTAAATATTGTACTTTCGTATTTAAATATAGTTTTTGGATTCAAAGTGTATGTATTTTGTGTAATAAACATTTTACATTATTTCCACAACAAATTTGTTCATTACCAGTTTTGCAAAAAAATATGACTTTCGTTAAGTAATATAGATAATAATTTGGTTAACGTTTAGAAAAACAAAATATCATATTGATAATAAACTGTGATAACAAAAAGTTGTAAATTATTAAACTTACATTTAGTATTATTATGTATATATATATATATAATATTATTATTATGTATATATTATAATATATAATATAATATAATATTATGTATTATTATTATTTGTAAATTATTAAACTTACATTTACTTTTATTTAATTTGGAAAGCTTTAATTTATTATAATAAGTTATCATCATTTATATTTACAAATATGTAATAACATAATCAAGCAATTTGAAAATAATGAAAAAGATTAAAATACACTTTAAATATTGTGTTTTGAATGCGCAACTTAAATATGATTGAAGAGATGACTTTTTTATGATAAAAGTCACATCTGAATTGAAAAAAGCATAAACTAATGAAGTATAATGAATTGTCTTATTTGCAACTGCAATTTCCGCTTTCGAATTATTTTTTACAATAGAATATTTTTCGTATGATTTATGTACTGCATTGCCAAATTACATCAAGTTAGTTAAATGTTAGTAACAATAACAACAACAAAATTGATACATACTTTTTGGTTGATAGTAAAAGCCATAATAATTTACGTTTATTGTATATTATAAAAACACAAGAATTTAACTGTCAGAACATTTGTTTATTCTTCAAATATTATTAAACTTGTTAATCCAATAAAAAAAACATGAAGTTTGCAATAATAAACAAAATTTGAATCAGATTTCTTTTTTTTGTTTTTATTGTTTAAACATATTTTGATGCTAAATAAAAGTGAAATATTAAAAATTAAATTGTATACCTTTTCGCAGACCGAAATTGTTATGTCAAAATCAACTTCTCGTTCAATCAATTGGTCATGAAAATTTTCATCATTAACATAACACTTACAAATTTTACTGAATAAAGACGCGTTTTTTGTTTTCATATTTGCACCGAACACTTGTTACTTTATATAAAGTGAAACAATTATAATATTAGCGTAACAAGTTTTTCAAGTATATTGTAAAATTTTATACATTTTTCGTAATCAGATGTTGCTTATCACTTTCGCGAAAGAATGGGGAGTGACGATGTTGCTGCGCCTGCGGTCTTTTCGTTGGTCGTGTGACCTCAAGTAGGACACAAGGATTCAAGGGTAACATTTGACCTTGATTTTCCAATAGACATTCACAAATTAAATTGCTAATTCAAAAATTCATCAATAATCATTAGCATTAGAACTATTCAATTTTACGTAATTTTCGTAAATCTTTAGAAAAATTGTATCTCATAAATGATTTATATTATAAAATCTTGTAAAATGAAACAAAACATTCTCTATAGGAAAACAGAAAAAATGTTGTTTTGAAAGATATAATAATAAAATACATTTTTGTAACGATGATTTACGTATTTTTTTTTTAATTTTATCACGTAATAAGTATTGACGTAATCGAAAATTATAAAATAATCTACAAGAAATTCAATTATTTCACGAGATTCTTATTTTGAATAAAATAATTACATTTGCATTATACGTTTCTAAATTCTTATGCAACGTTACATATAATTTTGGTTCCGCTACTATTGTAGATAAGTTAATTTATACGACTTGAAAAGCAATTTACGTTTGCATATTTTATCAAAATACTTGTATTAACTTTTCGATATTAATTTTTGTTTTCTCAAATTAAACCAAAAAAGTTTCATCAAATATCTTCGTTCAAATATTTGATTATCCATAAATTAAAATATTAAATTTTTTAAGTAACTCATTTAATCGCTAACTAAACACTTGTGTCCATTTGATCAAAAGATAAATGCGCGTGTCGCGCATTCATCATTTAACTATACACAATTCATTTCTTCGCTTTTCATTGAATAATAAGCATCCCAATTTTGTTTATTTATTTTTTATTTATTTATATTTATTGTAATTATTTCTTTTTCGTTTAGTATATCGAATATCATAATGTAATTTTAATAATTTCTTTGTTAATTAGAGTGAAATTAATACTTGAATGTGAATAAATTATTTTGATTTATTATTTGCGTTGAAATTGATTCACAAATGACGAACTTATTATTTTTAACCAATCGTAATCGTAAATGTCATTCTAATAATACTAAAATTATCTACCGATCAACTGTCTCGTTTTCTCTCACAAAATAGTTCCAGTCTTCTACATTAATATACAATTATTCACAGCTTATCATTTTCACTCTCATTCAGATTCAGATCAAGTTTGGCTCATTTTCATTTCCCTTAAGTAACAAAAACATATATATATGCCATAAAGTGAAAGAAAATAAACAGTGAGTTTCAATATTGCAACATAAGAAGACAGTTAAATCGAATAGATGAAAGATAAAGAGACAATTATAAGCATTTAGTGTTATCTCACCGATGGATCTATGTGTTCCCATTTTTCACCCAAATAATCCCAAGCGTCACTATCCATGATTTTGAATGAAACAAAGTGAAAAAAATTAGGAAAAAGTTCACAAAATTTCAACGACACCGAATGCAAAAAAACTACTACTTTCGTTTACGAGCGATTAGCGATTATCGTGTAAAAAATGCAAAAACGAGTGCACGACTTTGACTAATGTCCCGATGTCTTTCGCATCGGCTAAAGTAAAGGCCTTTCGCTTACATCACACGGTCAGCAGCACTATTCTCTAACATGCAAGCTAGAAATACACGACGCACTCGCGTGAGACAAACATATATTTTAGGCCAACAAGGTTCAAAGCTACAGTCGTCTTCATTTCAGTTTCTTATATCTTATTTTGATCTTATATCAAACATTTTTGGAAATTCAAAAAAGAAAAAAATGCAGTTATCTAATTTAATTCATTGTTAAATAAATAGGAAATTTAATTTCAAGATTAGAGAAAAGAAGTTAATAGTAAAATTTCGGTCACCCATCTAAATAATATTCTTGATTATTTATGCTTCATTTTTGTATATAAAAGATAAACATTGATTTACAAGTTTTAACTCGGCAATTTTTTTTTCAATTTAATTAATTAACACAATTCAATAAATTATTGTTACACAATTTTTTTGTTGATTGATTTAAATAAAAAACAAAACATATTTTATTATTTCTTTTAAATAATCTGAAATTAAATGTGCATCATTTTTCTGATATTTGTAATCAACATAATAAACATCAATAAACTTGATTTATTTATATGTTCAAGTCAACTTAATTTATTTTATTGTTTTCCGTTTATTGATTAACATGTATAATTAATCTTATATTATTTTTAATCAAAAGTCTAATAATCATAACATTTATTTAAATTATGTTAAAACTTTTGCTGTATCTTTTTTTATTTTAGCTATTCAAATATATGTATTTATAATAATATATATATATTGTACATCATGCAAAACATAAACCAAGCTGACCATGCGCGAAATTTAAGTGGCGACATTATTCAACATGGCGAATAGTGATGTGATTGTTACTGTATCAGGTGCAGCTTTATCTTTATTATTCTACGAGAATGTTTGCAGTAATGATAACCAGGTACATAAACAATTTCCTATTACCATAATTTTCATTAATCATAATAATGTTCTGCACTATTGTATTGTTTGTAATTTTGTTTTTCATGAAATCTCCAATTCTAACCTATAATCTCAAACATCAATATTTGTAAATAAAACTCATCGTCGTTTCTTATTATCATTTTCTTTCTTTCCTTCTTTTCTTTTTTTCAGATAGGGTTTTTGCTGGGAAATGTTTACTTGTATGTAACAAAAAATGTCACAGATTCAGAAAAAGAGATTGAACAAAAACGGACACAAATTCGTAAGTTTTTATTTTTTAATTTAAATTTATATTTATGTTTCTTAATTATATCATATTATATACTTAATGAAACATTGAACTCTTTCAGATATAACATCGACAGTAACATGTCCATCAACCGATTGTTTTTATGATTCAAAAGGTAGAATAGATCATGATAAAATAAGTCATTATGTCAATAGCAAAGAGAACAAAATAATCGGATGGTTTCGATTGAGAAAACATCGAAATTTAAGCCTCACTTTTATGGATCGCATCTTGCACAAAGAAATCGCCAATTATTTCGAGCAAAAGCACGGTTTCAACTCTGAAGAATTTGTCATGTGCCTTTTAAACACTTCAATGAATGTGACAGAAGCGACTCACAAATTTCAGTATATTTTTCATCGTTACAGAAACAAGTAAAAATAATGTTTAATTATTACACAATTCTTTTATCTAGAAAAATTATGCAAAATGTTTTTTTTTTATCATAAAATAATATTTTTTATAAAGATTTATTATTTTAGATTTATATTTTGAACAAATATTTTTCAGAAGTATGGATCCATTACCACTGAAAATTCATAATTCAGCGGATGATGTTACAAGTTATAAGCCAAGACCCGTTAAGATTCGACATACTAATTGTGATTCATTAAGCGACTTTATTTACACTCATAAGTATATATCTCATTTAAATCTTATTTTTTACGTAAAAAGCAATTTTATATTCATTAAAACTAAAATCTTTCTTTTGAATATTAATACACATTTTATTTATTTTGAATGACGAATTTTATACTTTTTTAGTGACGAATTATCGTCGATGTCTGGATTAGAAGCCGTAGATCTGATTCAAAAACAAGCTGAAGATCAACTAAAAACATTGATTCCGCGATTATGTGAATCGGAACGTGCCGTTGCACATTTAGAATCGGAAATTTTAAAGATGAAAAAGATACTCAAACAAAAACAAAGATCGTCGAGTTTGACTATTACAAACAATACGTCGGAATTCGATAAAATGGATTTCTTCCACGATAATTATGAAAAAAATGCATTGAAAAATTCGAGCTCGTCAGAAGTGGTATTTAAAACTTGAAAATCAATCATTTCTTTAATACACAATTTACAGACTAAAGGTCAAAATATAAAGTACACTTATAATGTTGTCATTTTTATTTATACGTACACGTTTTATACATAGAAAAATATACTTTTAACAATTTAATTTTTATTATAAATATTTTAATGTTTATTTGTAAATTTCTTCAAAAATTTTATTATTGACAATAATAATTTATCTTGATTTTTAGTCTAATAATATTTAAATTATTGCAAATTTTAAATCAAATTTTAAAAACAACGTTTTTTTATTGATTATTCATTGATTACAAGGAATATTTTATAGGCTCCACCTTCAAAACTTAGTTTTTGGAAAAGTTCTTTGTCAAAATTCATATATAAATAATTAACTGACGACAAAGATGAGAACACGAATACTACAAGGACATTATCACATTTCATTTTCATCATTCCATAAAGAAATGATACACTGCACCCAAAGAAATGTGGAGTGAAAAATGCTGCTAAATAAGAGCGAAAATTGGATGTGGACTCAAGTACTGAAAATCAGTGGCGTCAGTGCCGATTTTCAGCAAACTCCGCCCCTTTTGTATATTTGTAACAACAGCTAGATGTGTGAGTTCCGCTAAAACTATTCGCACGCACACAAC
>JABFPJ010006409.1:0-10955 GCA_022817425.1 Gryon sp. ZL-2020
TATTCTCCATTTGTATATTGTGTTATTCCAGAATACCAGACCGTCTTAGATCGCGGTACCTCCAGGTGAGGGAGGGGGGGGGGAGCGGGTGATCACGGCCGTGGCTACCCCCATGACCACGACCGCTTTTGGCTATAAAGGCAGGAATGGCCCATCTGCCCTAGCCACTCACACGCACCCTTCATAGGCATCCTGGTACCCCCTTGACGCGGCACGTTGATGCCGGGAGCCGACATAGCCGGCAGCCGCTGTATAAATCATTCCACACATCCCTCTCAGGCAGCGTCACTATACCCGCTACGCTCCCTGTCCCAGGACTTGTTTTATATCGGACTTGTATCCTTGTCCTAGCCTTTGAAAAACCAATCTCCAACCGCAAGGCAGCGGGTGAAACAATCTTGGTCTGGTTCTTCTGTCTCGACTTGCCCGACATGGGTGACCCCATGGATAGCCGCATGAGAGTCAAGAAAGAGATTCTCGCCTCTCTGCTATACTTTCGCCGGTATAGCTCTCGATTTTCTCAGAGCACTCAAGCCTCTTCACCCGATCTATAATGACCTAAGTCAAGGTGTTGTTTTACGAGGAGGTGGGACCACTACGATGGAACATAAAGTATGATGCAGTACTTCGACTGTAAGTGCCAGATACCGTTAAAACAATCGGATTTGCAGATGACGTTGCAGTTGTCGTAGTTAAAAAGTCCCGATCAAGAACATCGACGGGGACGCAAATAATGTTACCGCCATTATTCGTCAGTGGCTTTCGTCAGTAGATTTAAAACTAGCAGACTATAAGATTACAGTGGTGCTGGTTTCTAGCAGAAAGACCCGTGAGGTCTATTACCCTAACAGTTGAGGATACAGTCATACTATCACAAGTCCCACTGAGATATTTTGGAGTACAAATTGATGAACAGCTGTGGTTCAAGGAACATATCATCAGAGTTAGTGAAAAAGCAGCACAAGTCGCAAATGCGTTATTGCGCTTGATGCCGAAATTGGTGGACCTAGGCAGATTCGACGCAGATTTCTGTCTAGCGTGATAACCTCAAAATAAATCAAATAAACCCAAAGTATGTTTAATATTTAACAAGGGATCTATGCAGTTCGATTTATCATAAATAACCAATGTTTTATAATCACCTAAACCCTGCCATAGCAATGTTGTGGAGTATATGGGGATGTCACAGGGATGTCACAGCGATGTCAAGAAATGTGTCACATGGATGCCATAAAAATGTCATAAGAATGTCATATGGATGTCATAAAGATGTCATAACAATGTGATAAAAGTATGATAAAAATGCCATACAAATATAAGGATATCAAAGGGATGTCACAAGGATGTTATAAGGATATCAAAAGGAAGACATAGGGAGGTTATGGGGATGTCACAGGGATGTCATAGAGAAACAAATATAAAATATTTTTCAAATCATGTCTTTGAAACCAAAATTTACGATCATATGAATATACGCTTAAGCGATTTATGCGAAAAATGGATACGCCGAAATGTGTACACGGAAAAAGTTACGCTGAAAATGTTTACGCGGAAATGATCTGAGATTTTGCAGATATAAAATTCAATGATAAATTGGTTTGATAAATTTAATGATACATCCAATGATACATATCATTCAATTCAATGATACATTTTTTATGTTTTCTAACTTTTAATATTCTTCATTGATATTATATTGCATAAAATTGATGAAAAATGTAATCATGTTAAAGCTATTAGTTAACGCAATTTTAATATAAAATGTATTCTAACTCGTAATACAAAAATGTATATTTATGTTATCTAAAATATCAACAAGTTAGAATAGTCATTGTGTATCTTATGGAAGTTTAGAAAGTTAATTTGTTTCGGTCGACTTGAATTTTGCAATGTGTTTGAACACAAGCTTTAAACAATAAAAGCAATTTGACGACAAATGACATTTTCATGTAGAAATAAAATTATGAGTTGACGATGTTCTTCACTTCGATATCAGAAAGCGTCCTTATCAGATATTGAAAATAAAGCCCGAATAAATGTAAATCCGAAAGTTGTTTTTGCAGTTTAATCGTCCGATATATGAATTTGCATAGAAAAACAGCTATCTTGTCTTTTCGTCCCTATGTCGGCGGGTTGCGAACGTGCCAACGGTTACCTAGACTACGAGCAAGTTCCAACTTCTATAGCTGTTGCTTACATCTTTCTGTTTTCCTTACGATCAAAATTCTTGAGATGTACTTTACGCATCCATGAGTTTAATAAGACACGTATTATGGTAAGTAAGTGTACATGCTGGAGGTAAATCTTCAAAGGAATATGCTTCTACGAAGTTCAGTATTAACTTGACGATAATAAAAATGACTTTAAATCTTGAAGAACGTGCTCATTTTTGTGCTAATAAAAAAGAAGCAACACATTCAACTGTCAAATTTAAATTGACACCAATCTTTTAACTCGAGTATATTTTCAATTTTTTCTGAGACATAGTTATTACTATGATTGCTATAGTTATTCTTTTAATTTCTTATCCTTACTTTAACTCAATTATTTTTCTACAATTTTCTTATACGAAGTAACTTTGACTATAATATTTTTATTCAACTTATTCAGTGGATGAAATTAAACTTAACATAATGAAATTGAGTTAACGAATGTATTTTAATACGAATATCTTATTATTGTCGAATATTTTATTCATGTAATCCTGACAAAATAAATAACAGTAACATTTACAATGACATATCACAATTAGATATGTAATATGTTGACTGGAATACAAGATTTTTCATGTATGTAAACTGATAACGTTTTAAGTTGTATTACATTTTGTATTTATTCTTTTTATGTTTTAGTGGACCTATTGCAGATGCTGGAATTCAATGTAACTGTGTCATTTCCTGTCGCATCTCTTCTAACTGTGATTCTAGCTCTCGTTGGTAAGTTTTTTTTTTTATTTTTACCACATTATTCCTGTGAAAATATGAATAGATTGTCAAACCATTTCTTAAAATCAGTAGAGTAAAAAAAGTTATTATATATATTGTAAATTTGTTAATTTTTTTGTGCCATTCTTTTGTGACTTTTGCCGAAAAAAACGTATAAATTCTACTTGCCACAACTGAAATCTAAATATAATTTAATTTATGTTAATTTTTTGTTTCCCAAATAATAATTGCATAATTTGACGATTCGAAATAGTTTTATTTCCTCATCAGAACTATAATAAAATGTATAAAAAATATAAAATATTCAAATTGATATTAACCTTTACATTATATTGTCGCTGACATTTCTAATATATCACATTTATTGTTTATCTTTTATAATTTATTATATTTGTGGTTATAAGGTTATGTGTTCGTCATATCGTAGTTTTTTGTATAATTATCTTTTGATGTTTACCTATTTATATACATATGAAGTGCCTAGTTCCAAAACCCGATAAGTCCACTTTTTTCGATTTCGAAGAAATCGCGAAAAACGTTAAAAATTTAAAATAAGAAGCGCAATAATAAAATAATTATTAATATATATTCTATATGGTGTTGTAATGATTTTCTGATAATATGAATGTGCGATATATATATTTATTGTAAAATATATTAAAAAATTGAATCAACTTATCGGGTTTTGAATCTAAATGAGTGAACTTATCGGTTTTTGATTTTTATCAATTAGACTTATCGGATTTTGATTCTAATCAATTGGACTTATCGGCTTTTGAATGTTATCATCTGGACTGTTGGGTTTTTAAAATAATTACTGGAAAAATATTAATTTTCATCTTTTTGATGAAATGATTTAAACGAATTGGCGAGCATACAATTTTAAAAGGAAAACATTTTATCGCCGGTACATTTGAATCGTTTGAGCGAGCACAAGTAAAGTTGCCCAAGCTCCAACTTCCTCGATGAATTTTCGTAACCATAATATGGGAGTGTTGCTGGTATGGTGGGTCCTAATCTGGCTTGCGCCTAACCTCATCACTGTTACTGGACTCGCTGATATCTTTGGGACGTTGATATTTGTTTATTGTAGGTACTAAGGTCTCGGTATCTTGGGGTTCGCAATGTGTTGCACCTAAATTCCATCACCATCATTATATATATATTTATCAATATCATCACGATGTTGATACGTGTTTGTTCAAGACTGTATGCCAAAAAGATTCTATCGCGTTATGTTTTAACCAAGTCTAAATTGTTTGATTATAAAAAAATTAAGGTGATTTTTTTGTTCTGCTACACCGAAGTAATTGTCTTTTTATATTATAATTTTTTATTAATTAATGAAATATAATAAAAGCAATCAATTGAATGTTTGTTTGTGGAAAAATTTTATGGAGCAAACAAAATTTTTATTGTCAATGTTTGGCAAAATTTTTTTTGTCAATATGTAAATAATTAAAAATATTTTGTTAAATAATTTTAATATTTAATTTTCACTAAGACATTATATCAAAATATTCATACGAATTGTCTAATATTAATGCATTTAAATTATCGGTATAATAATTATTTAATATTCAAAATTCAAATACTAATATGTAATATTTTAGTTATTTCAAGATAATACATTGTTTAACTCATTCAGTCATATTTTTTCTCCCTCCACTTTTGAGGCGTAACCTAAATTTCGCGCGGGAATTTGAAATATCTCGACGCACCAAGGACGCATCAACCGCGGGGGTTATAGAAGAAAATGCAATCACATAATTTAAAAATTTTAATAAATAAATTGTATACAAAATGGATAAAGATACATTTTAATGAGTTAAAGAAAAAAATGTGAAACAAAATAGTTTCTAATACAAATTTCTATAAGATAGAAAATTGTATTAGAAAATGTAATTCATTTATATGCAAAGTAATAATAATTATAATTTAAGTTTTAATAAAGAATAAAATCAAATAAATAATTTAGACTAAAAAATTAAAGGCACTTGTTATCCGCACCCATACGGGTTACGGGTAACAATTTACGGGTGACGGGTTCCAGCTCACGATTTACGGGTGACAAGTTACGGGTGATGGGTTCCAGCTCACAGTTTACGGGTAACGGGTTCCAGCTCACGATTTACGGGTGACAATTTACGAGTGAGAAGTTACGGGTGGCAAGTTACGGGTTACTATTTACGGGTGATGGGTTCCAGTTCACGATTTACGGGTGACAAGTTACGGGTTCACGGGTTACAGTGTGTGGGTTACGGGTGACAGATGCCAGTTTATACTTTGTGGTTCACGATTTAGGTGACGGATTACGCGGTATATGATTTGGCAGTAAATATGCGCCACCACCGTGTCACGTGCGACTGGTGTCCGTACATATCCGTACTAGATATAAATTGCGTGTAAAATATACTGTGCGCACAAAGATTAAGCCGTGTGCACAGTAGAACATAACAAAACAAACAAAGAACACAATAAATATATATATGGGAGTGTCTATTCGTCCACACCCGTCCACCCGTCTTACCCGTCCACTCGGCTTACCCGTCAACCCGTCTTATCCGTCCACCCGTTGTACCCGTTCTACCCATCCACCCGTGTTACCCGTCCACCCGTCTCCGTCCACCCATCTCCGTCTACTCGTCACCCATCTACCGGTCACCTCTTACCCATCTTACCCACCTGTCCGATTCGTTTACCCGTCTTATCCGTCCACCCGTATTATCCATCCACCTGTCTTATCCCGTACATATGTATATATTTTATTTTAATATAATTAACATAAATACTTATATTATTATTATATTATGAAAAATTCATAATGTGTATATGAAAAATTCCATTTCCTTCATAAATACATACTCTGTGTCCGTGCAATAACTCCGTTCAAACGACAAGAAAAAGTTCCGTTTTCTCAGAAACGCGAGTTTGCGGATCGTGGGTTTGCGAGACAAAATTTGTCTGTTACTCTTTTCAGAAATTAACAAAACTAACCGAAATCATGCCAGAGTTATGGCAGAGTCATGCCAAAGTTATGTGACAGTCAAAGTAAGTTTCACTGTCAAAAAAAACTAACAAAACTAACTTTGACTGTGGTATGACTCTGGCATGATTGCGGTTAGTTTTGTTAGTTTTAAAAGAACTAGCAAAACTAACTTTGAGTGTGGCATAACTTTGTCATTACTTTGGCATGATTGCGGTTAGCTTTGTTAGTTTAAAAAAAAAACTAACAAAAGTAACTTGGAATGTGGCATCACTGTGGCATTACTCTGGCATGATTGCAGTTAGTTTTGTTACTTTTTTAAAAAACTAACAAAACTAACTTTGACTGTGGTATGACTCTGCCATTACTCTGGCATGATTGCGGTTAGTTTTCTTACTTTTTTAAAAAACTAACAAAACTAACTTTGACTGTGGTATGACTCTGCAATTACTCTGGTATGATTTCGGTTAGTTATGTTAGTTTTACAAAAAAACTAACAAAACTAACTTTGAGTGAATTAATGCATGTGGTTGTGCTAACTTCAGAGTCATCAAGTAAAACTTGTAATTACTGTAATGGTAATTACCCGTCGCACAAACCAGTCGCACGTGACACGATGGTGGCGTATATTCACTGCAAAATCATATACTGCGTAATCCGTCGCCTAAATCGTGAACCACAACGTATAACCTGTCACCCGTAACTCACACACTGTAACCCGTGAACCCGTAACTTGTCACCCGTAAATTCGGAACTGGAACCCGTCACCCGTAACTTGTCTCGTAAATCGTGAACTGGAACCCGTTACCCGTAACTTGTCAAACGTAAATTGTCACCCGTAAAGTGTCACCCGTAAATGGTCAACCGTAAATGGTCAACCGTAAATTGTGAGCTGGAACCCGTCATCCGTAAATTGTTACCCGTAACCCGTAACCCGTATGGGTGCGGATAAGTGCCAAAATTAAACGTAACAAATTAAGAATTAAACAAATCAATAGATTATAATTTGGACTTATCGGGTTATAAATTCTATCGAATACACTTATCGGTTCTTGAAATACACAAATGAACTTTAAAACTAAAAACTGGATTTCTCAAGTTATGAATCAAATAAATTTTGGACTTATCGGTTTTTGATTTTTATTACTTGGACTTATCAGTTTTTGATTTTTATCACTTGGACTTATCGGATTCTGATTCTAATCGATTGGACTTATCGGGTTTTGATTTTAATTAAATAATTTTTTTTTAAAAAATGTTATCTTTTAATAACAACAATTTTTTTTAAGTATTATTTTGTTATGTGATGATAGAAAATCCAATTTTATATTGATTTTTTATAAAAAATCAAAAATTTTTTTTCCGGACTTATAGGGTTTTGGAACTAGACACTTCATATGTTTTAAATCTAATACTTTGGGATTATAAAAATTTGTTTATTCTTTAAATTTATATCACAAAATTTGAATTCTAAAATCTCTATTTCTGTCTGACAAATTTTGTTTGTTGTTGATTGCTTTGAAGTTGCTAATTGATTGTATGAAGTTTCATATATCAGTTTTTTTGGCGCAAAAATCATATATTATTTGAATCAAAGAGTATATCGTATGTGTGATTTAAATTATCTGTATCTGATTTTATATTAATTGCTTGATTATACTTATTAAAATTATTGCTTATTAATATTTTTCTTTTTTCTTCATCTATTTCAAAATCTATTATTTTTACTTGGACAGATTTTATGTTACGTGTTGGGTTGCTTTTTATGTGTTGAGTAATTACTGTATCCGTTTGTATTTGTAAATTATGTTTATGTTCATTTATTCTTGTTTTTAAATTTTTCTTTGTTTCTCCAATATATATTTTTTTACAATCACAATCAATTTTGTAAACAACTCCCGTTTGTAGTTATTTTTCTGTTTTATCCTTACCATTTTTATTAAACTGTCGAATTTGTATGGAATATTATTAATTAGTTGGTAATTGTTATGTTTGAATATGTGTTTTAAATTATTATTTACAGTGTTATAATGTGGTAAAACTATGATTTTTTAAGGGTCTACTTTACTTTGGTTATTGCTACTATAATTTAACCGTTTGATGAGCGCTTGAGCTTGTTTACATATAATTCTGTATACATTTCGCGACGTTCGATCATCAAACGGTTAAAGGTGCTTTTAATTTATTTATTCTTGAATGTATATTTTCATTCATGAACTTTATTGTTTATTGATATACATTTTGTTATAAAATTTGTTTAACTAATTCAATGTTTTTTCTATGATAGTTTTCATGATTTATCAATTAATTCATAAATCATAGATCTTTTTTGATGTATTGGGTGGTTAGAAATATAGTTCAATATTCTACCAGAATATGTGCTTTTTTATTATCAATTTCTGTTTTTTATTTAAATTGTATATTTTTATCATAGCTATTAAATAATTTTATTTTCTTTGAAGATTGTACAAAGTAAATCATCGACACCTATGATATTATCTACGGTAATATTTAAGATAATTTACATTTTTTTAAATATGTACTTTTCTAGATCTCGTAATACTATATCTGCAAAAATTGGAGATATAGGATGGACTTCCCATTGGACAGTCTTTAATTTGTTTATAATATATATTATCAAATGAAAAGTAAATATTGTCAAATATACATTCTATAATTTTTAGAAAAATGTTTTTAGTTGGTTTGAAATTACTTTTAAATGAGTTCTTGATAGTACCAAAGTTATTAGATATTGAATTTATTACAAAAGATTTGTGTGTTTATTACATTATATTTAGATGGTCCTATTGCTTTAGTAATGAATCTGGATAAAAATTTGTTCTAAGTTGTAATTTGGAGAATCTACTGTAGAAACAATTGGTCTACAAGATAATGTGAGTGTATGTATTTTTGGTAATGTGTACATTCTGTATTTTACAATATTAACATATTGTAAAATTATCATAGTAAAAGTCAATCGGGCTGCAATATGGATGTAACGCCAGGCATAACGCCAGGGACCCCGAGGACGACGTTGCCTTATCGGTCCCAAACGAATGTCTGGTATTACATCCATATTGCAGCCCGATCGACTTTTTATCGATCGAAGATCGATAGAGTTATCGAAGATCGGTAACTTCAGTTTTCGTTATTATTAAATAAGTGGAAAGAGTTTATTTTTTACGTTAGTTTTTATGCGACATAGAAATATGTTTTGTAAAAGTAAACGAGAGAATTAAGGTTTACGAGATCTAGTCTTTGTAGCGTCAATATCTCAAAGGATATAAGTCTAATTAGGAAGCAGGATATATTTCAAGTGACTCGAGTCAATGTTCCGAGAGAAAAGCGTTGAAGCATATTCGTCGCTTCCAGCCTGTTGAGTTTCCGTTTCCGGTGATATTGCGACAGAATTCCGATTTTCACCGTAGTAATCGAAGTGCTGAAAACCCTATAAATGTACATAAAACGCGTTTATACATATAAACAAATATTGCTTAACTCTTGACAACTCTGGATCACGGGAAGTGTTAATTTGTTTCCAATTTTTTATGTTTATATTTATACACATTTTTTATTCAACTAAGAAAATATGTCTTTATCGGAGAAGAAATTATTAGTTTCAATATGCACTTACTGAGAAATTTAAATTCTTTTTTTGCTTAACTTAATTTTAACTTTCTTTGTTGCAAAATTTATTTTGTAACTTAGTCTTGGATTTATTATTATAAATTTAACAGCCAAAGTTATCTATATAAGGAAGAAATTAAGCTCATGTAAGAAGCATCATAAATTAGCTAACAGCATATCGCAATGTCACTTAATTCGTGGAGCAGAAAATTAAATTGTCACATCGCAAGTTCGCGCAGCGCGTACGAGATGTTCGTACTTTCGAAAAACTTTTGTTGATGTTGGTTCTGTTATTTTGTATATATAATATAATGTAAAATTAAGTCAACAAGAAGCAATTTGTTGACAAAATAATATCAATAATTAATGCAATTTATTAGAAACATATAATATGTGAAACATGATTGAGTTGATATTATAGTGGAAACTACAAGGAATATGCATTTGAACGAATTGACATTATTATTTTAGAATTTCTAGTTTCTCAAAGTAAAATTACGAACTATGATTAAACAGAGATGAAAAAATCATGATTTTGATATATATATTTAATGAGTAAATGAATTGTTATTATTAGTTTAGGACGTCTGTCCGTCTAACCTCAAAATAGAATTTTAAATTTGAATTTAAATGATCATTGATTTATTTAATATATTACACTAAAAGAAAAAAGATAACAAAAAATACTATAATTCATTGAAACAGTATTGTATACTGGCTATTTTATACACATATTATAAAATATAATAAAAATCATTATATTGTGTTATATATTTTATTTTATTATAATAATAAATGGTATAATAATTTCTTACAATTCGTATTATATTATATAGTAACTTTTTAATTATGGTCTATATATAAATAAAACTTAATTCTGTTAATTTTTATTTCTAAATAAAAATAAACAAAAGTAAAGTCAGTAAAATATAATACAACTTTTAACATACAACTTTTCTTTAATATTAAAGAATTTATTATTATGTATAAAATGAAATATATATGATTTTTATTATATTTTATAGTAATTATTAAGTTTTATAGTAAATAGTCTAAAATTATTAGCCACATTATATTATTTTAATATTTTCTGAGATAAAACAACATTTGTTATGAATACTTTGTTCGAATTTGTTCGTAGTTTAAACAACTGTTTGGAAGTTAAGGTGATTCTTTAGGTTAGGCTTGTTTACAAAAATGTCTTCCCTACACTGAGGGAACTTTCGAGCTATTCCGGCGTGGCGCTTCACACTATGGTAGCGTGACTGTTGTTATACTATTGGTGCTCGAAATTCATACTTCAAATGCAATGGTGCCATGCTATTTTGGCATGGCTCATGCAATTGTTTCATGGTTCGGCCCAATTGCGGCATGATGGTGTCACACTATCGTAGTAT
>JABFPJ010006410.1:0-10954 GCA_022817425.1 Gryon sp. ZL-2020
TTATAGTACATTTTATATTGCATTTACCAGAAAAGTAAATTCAAAGTATAAAAATATAGTTAATAAATTGTAACTTCATAAGCATTCTAAAAATTTATAGTTGAACTACGAAAATATAGTACATTAATTATAATTATATATGATGAGATATAAATGATTAAAGTTGCAATATAAATTTACAGTATAACTAAAAATTTTATTATTGGAACTATAATTTTACCTATTCTGGTATACATTTATACAATTGTAACAAAAAAATATTGTCCAGTCATTTTTATTGAATTTATAATTAGGTTTGGTTTTTTTAGTCAAAAAACAAATTTAATTTTTATACGTGATTAGATTGAAATATAAAACCAGCATTCAATTCATTGAAATACTTATTTAAGATTTATTAATTATAAATATTATTTATAAATTTAAATAACTCATTCAACGATTTCCAAAATTGTATTAAGAACATGCAAATTTTTATTATTAACTTTCAAAGTAGTATTTTATTATTCAGTAATTTTCTTTACATAACATTACATAATATTGAAATTATATTTGTCCAATTTTTTTTCATTATGTTTAATTTATAATCTTAATAATACATTATTGTCATATATGTCAATTCGACTCACTGTATACATTAATATACAATTTTATGCCAAATTTTGTCATCTGTCATCTCAATATTTACTTTAAGGTTATCATATACACTTTTAAATTTCAACTTTAATTTTATATTCGTTCTATAACATTATAGTATCAATGTAATATTGTAGTGAATATTATCACAACTATTTTATATAATATATACTATATTTTTACATTAAATTTTTTATAGTGTATATCATTTTGTAGCGAAATGATATACACAGCATTATAGAAGACATAATGATGTATAAATATACTTAAAGGCCTATCAAAAAGGCCGCGAGCCATTTTGCGCAAGATTGCATTTCTTATATTTTATAGTTATTGAAATTGTTACAGGTCGACTTGAGGCATATCGACGAAGTTCGTGGTAGTAACGTCGTCCAAATCGGAGTCGATTTATCTGAATTTTACACTTCCGTCGAGTGGGACATTCTCGAAGTTCCGGCAGTAAGGTGACATACTCAATGACGTACAATTCTGATTTATCATTGGTTCCTTCCTTTATTAAATTAATTTTTTCTCACAAAAGTATTCCGCAAACTAAATTTTTAGATTCAGTCATTTAACTTAATTTGGATTTATTACATGCATGAGTAAATAAATATTTTTTTTTATTTTTATAATATTTCAATTAATTTGAATAATAATAAAATAAAGAGAATAAATTTTATTTGAATAATAATATATAAACTTGTATAATAATGTTTTATATATTTTATAAGTATGTATATATATGTGAAAAATGCATGCATTTACATATATTTGTATATAAAGCTGGAAAAAAGCTCGTTTGAAGTGTGTTGTATATGTAATATTGAAATCACATTTTCAGGAACGAGAAGTTTTATACGTGCTGTGACGAGCCGTACCTTGACATTACATTCAACATCACAATGAGACGAAAGACTCTCTTCTACACGGTGAATCTCATAATACCTTGCATGGGAATATCGTTTCTTACGGTGCTAGTATTTTACCTGCCAAGCGATAGTGGCGAAAAGGTACGAATTATTCACATTTTTTGTCATCGTAGAAAAGCGTATAGACATTCATCACTTTTGCATTTACCACTTGACAATTTTTCTCCGGCAATTTGGCCAGACTTTTAGTACACTGAGAGAAAAGCGCAAGTTGAAAAATTACTATCTGCTTGATAGTTTTAGAGCGTCATGTCTGTCATTATTAAAATTGAGATCCGAGTTATACTGAATTTGTAATTTTAATATTACATGTTGTTACTTCAACGGACGTTCTCTTTATTTCAAATTCTTTTTGAAATCTTGAATTAAACAAAATACTAAGTACATGTATATAAAATATGTATGTTTGAAAGCAATTTATTTAAACAAAATAATATATCACATGTAATATGTATGTTACATTTGTAACAAAGTATTCATTTGACGTACTCTTGACAACTATATGTATTTATTTCACTAAATTTAAACAATTATTTCACGTTTAACTGCATATAATGTGAGACAAATAATCCGATCAAAGGAAACTAATTAGCAACAAATAATCTATCGTTGTAATGTATCATGTCAACATGCTTGTAACGTGTATACATGCCTAATTATCTTTGCATAAATTAATATTATTACCGTTATTACCTATCATCTTAATTAAGACAAAATTGAAAGAAAACGAAAAACGTGTACAAATAATGCATAAAATAAGATACTGACAAATTGATATCTTTTTATCTTCACAAATATTATAATCGTGTCTTTTATTTAAAATGATAGAATTCATTTAATCTTCAGTGTGTGTCGTAACGATTTTACTTGTCTAAGATATTGAAGATATTGTATTTCAAAAAAGGGAAAAAATAAATTCGAATACTATGTACTCGTTATTCTCATTTTGAATAAGTTTCTCGATGTATTCAGTTGCTAATGGAAAACGAGATTTATAGAACCTTGGTTTGGTTTTACTTGGAAATATAGCATCCGACACTTTACACGAGTATCTCTAACGGAAAAATCTTTAACAAATCCGCGCTACGACGTTTGCTTCAAAATCCACTATTTCCGCAAATTTCTTTTGACTTTGCATGCATTATCAAGCTTAAATAATGAATTGTTTTACAAGCTTTGAATAAAATATCATGTATCGTAAACATATGTAACAAACATGAAAATTAGACATATATGCAGTTATGAATATATATATATATATATATATATATATATATATTATTTTATTCTGGAGCGATTATAAAATAATCATTGATCGAAATATGCTTTTTTTATTTTCCACGTGATTTATAAAGCATTTGCAAAATATATGTACGATGATGGAAATAGTAGATAAAATTAGTAATAAATAACTAGTTTCCGAATAGATATCGAAACTTTATGGAAACACCGATAACATTCGGACGCGTATTTCTACAATACGACGTACATTATTAATTCACAAACGTTCACTATTATTCGATAATTAGCAGTATGTCAAAGTGTATTTCTATTCGAACTCATTTACATTTAACGCATGACAATTACACTGAAATTATTCACTGTCGAATTAATGTTCGCAAGTATTGGGTGAGCCGCAAAATTTCTGACTATCGGAATTTCGACTGTGCTAGACAGAGAGAAACACTGTCGAATTTCAACACAAATTTGAATTCCAAAAAACCTTTTATGAAATTCTAAACTTCGCCCGAGAAATTCGCATGTTTTTGGATTTTAGAATTTTAATTCTGAAACTTTCCCGACAACGTTGAGCTATGTGTTTGTACTAATTTTTGTTTATTCTAATACATATATATGTAAATGTTGTATTTATGTAAATACAGACATATAGTTTAATATGTTTTAATTAAATAACTCACAGCGTTATCCAATTAATGACTTATGTTGTTTTGCTTTTAGCAAGTAAATTGGAATATGTTGTTTCCTTCTGAAATAAACATGACTCATACATATGCATTTCATTTCTTGTCCTGGAATTTATGGAGCTTTAAAAAAATGCGTTTCATAGTGGAATTGACATTACATAAATTTATTTCTTTTCAAATTCAAATGCAAAACCGATCGAAGGTGTTGTTTTGCACTTTGATTCCATAAAATGAATCAAACTGATAAGGCCATTCGCTTTCACCCCTTTGAGAATGCACAAAAAACGATGACTTTTTATGTCCATTCTTTTATATTATTACACATTTTCTCGAATGGATATTTTCAATTAAACTTTCGGCATAACAAATTTAAGAGTATCAATAAACGTAGCAATTATAAAAATTACACGCATTTATGCGCGGCATTTCATTTCCACGAATGATAGATTTGATATTGCAACCAAAGATTCTCATTATTTGCATATCGCTGTTACTCGCTATGCCTTTATTCAATTTTATTTTATGTATATACATATTTACCGGAAGTTACCGAGTAAATCGATCTGAAAATAATTCACAAAATGTAACTGTTCAACATTATATCTTCCATTTAATTTCAAATAATATTCTCAAAGGATCGAATATCTGATAATTACATAATATGTTTTTAATAACATGTTTATCTTCCTTAATATCAAATATTGATCAATTTACAGTGTGACAAAATTGTTTTGAATTCAAATACACAAATTCACGGCAAATAATTTGTAGGTTAATGTTATAACTACTATACTGAGATTTATCGAAATTTCAATGTTTAAATTTTGTATCGAATTTCACTTAAAGACCCGGCACTTTTTGCTAACAAAGTCTGTTGAACCTAAAGGTCGAAAGCCTCGTAAATACATTATACAAATTTCATTTTTTTTATATGACAAATATGAACCGAAATTATCAAATTCATAATATTAATTAATATGTTTATAAAATACATTAATTAATATATTTATAAAATAATAATTTGGTTTATCATTAAATGTTTAATTGTAATACATATTAGACCCATTACTAGTATCAAACTTAATTTAATAAATGTATCATTTTATTTCGTCTTAATATTAATTTCATAATGCAAACACATATATCCGAACGCGTTTTTTTAATGGAATATTTCATTGAAACTGATTTAAGACTTATTAAGAGGAAACAAGATAGCATAATATTTACATGAAAATGTTATACATTTAGCATCATTCACTTAAAAATTGTAAATTTCACATTAGACATCCAGTCGAAGATTTGAAAGCCAAGGTCCAGTGTCGAACAATCCGGGACACATTGATAAATAGCGTATTCTTTTAGTCGTACGATAACTCGACCTGTATTCGCGGACTCTCGACCTCGAGCCGATATCCGAAGTGGCGCTCGCTTCATTATTCAGGTACATTGTTCTATCGGCGTTGCCTTGTCCGCGACTTGTTTTCAGAAGGTCAAAAGTCACGACGATTTCGGATATCTCGTGGTCTCGCTAACTTCATCGGTTACGAACAAACCATACGGAATAGATCAATGCCAGACAATACCCTCTCTCCATTTATCCCATCTCATTCTCTCTACGACTCTCTTCTTCAACTTCTTTTCCAACTCCCTTCGCCATCTACATTCACACATTCACATTAAAATTTTGAGCGACGTGACGTAATTTGTGATCGTCTTCTTTTGACTGTTCAATCTCGAGTATCTGTTCTCAGGGCTTTGACGGTATTTTAGGTGTCGATGAGAGCGCCGGATAAAGGAAAACCTTCTCGAGGCTCAAAAGAGTCGGAACGTTTGCGCGCGGTGAATGCTGCGCCTGTCACGATTAACTTTTTTATCGTCTCCGAATAATTCTCGACAAGCAAAGAAAGAGAGAGGACAAACCAAAGAGAAAAATAGAAAAAGAATGTTCGCTTTATTTCTTTAAATCATGAATAATTTTTGCTTCACTATGTGCGTACTTTTTGTCTCGCTTGCTCATTCGTTCGAACCACACTGTCTGCCCTCTGCCTTCGGCGCATTGAAATGCATGAAACGCGTCCCACTAAAGGATAGGGTAGTTTAGACGACGACCTACAGCAATAGTGCCATTATTGTTATATCGAGACGAGAATGTTGCCGAAGCCGGGATTATAATGGCACTTTTTTTTTCGCTCTCTGTCTCTGTTTTTCTATCTCCCTCTTTCTCTTGCGAACACTTTTGTTGGCTCGCTGTGAAGGTTGATGAACATTTAGGTAATACGGTTATTTAGGACAAGTGGTCAGCACGTGAATGGCATTTTTCTACACTTCTTAATACGTGGACTTATATCTTAGCCGTTCTTTTTTATTGCCTGACAATTTGCAGTAGTACTGGTCAATATTTAGTCGGACTAGCAGCGAAACTATTGTTTTCTTGCGCATCATCCAATTAATGTGAAAGTGAAATGGAACTAATTAGTTTATTTGAAAGTTATTACTATGTTAGACATCTTTGATCACTGTTATTACATCAAGACACGAATTTAATTGTTAATGAGAAAAGTAATGATTGAATTTGATTTGGAAGTTTGATGAAACTATATGTTTAATTAAATTACGATCAAAGATTCGATTTGCTTGTTTGATTAGATAAAAGTTACTACGGCTGATTAAGTTTGACCTTGCTGGATTTGATCTCTCGAACCTCTCAGCTATCAATCAATCAATATTACTTTGAGCTCTTTACTTCAAATTATTTCTCTCAGTGTTACTAATAATTAATAATGGATAATTAAGACAAATTATATTTTATGTTATGTATAATTATATATTTTATATAAGGCTATCAAACTAACTCGTATAAATCATAAATAAACAATTCTCATGTAATATTTTTCGATTCAGGTCAGTTTATCTATTTCAATTCTCCTGTCATTGACTGTGTTCTTCCTCCTATTGGCTGAAATCATCCCGCCAACGTCCCTCGTGGTGCCACTTCTGGGAAAGTTTGTACTGTTCACCATGATTCTCGACACAGTGAGGTAACGATGTTACATAATTAATTTAATTGACAATTGCATGTAGTTATGGTCTCTTAAAGTTTCCTTCTCAATTCAAGGTATATTAATGCTTTTATATGACTTATTACTATTGCAAGAATTTGATCATAAAACGAGATATAAAAAAGCTTGTAATTTTCATTCATTACTCTTAGTTAATATAATTAAAGATCTTTGAAAATGATTTCGACACTTTTTTGTACCATTTTCCAAGAAGATAAAGGTTATTATTTCATAAATGTTTTATTCTTGTACTAATTCTAATTGTAACCTTATGGAAACAATGTAAAACACGCGGTAACACAAACATAATTACATTTTTAATCAACTTACATTACATATTTATAATATTATTAGTCACGATAATAGACATAAAGATTTTAACAATTTATTGAAGTCGATTTTGCATTCTCTCTATTATTCAGAGTATCAGCAAACACAAAGTATTAGTGCCTGCTACAAAGTATTAATTTATATTCATTGAGAATTAAGTATAATTTGCAATGAATAATTCTGAAATATCAATGGGTGTGAATCTTTAAGTAACGAAAGTGGATAATAATTACAATTAAGATATCTTTGATAACGAAAATTATAAATATTCAATTAACTATTTTATTAAATTGAATATGTTAAAGGCATTTTATATTGATAATATAGAACATATTATTTTATTATGTAGAAAAATTTTATTTTATATTTTTTTGTATAAAAAATTGATTTTTCATTATACATTGCAGTATATGTGTGACCGTGGTGGTTTTGAACGTGCATTTCCGATCGCCTCAAACGCACGTGATGTCGCCTTGGGTCCGTCGTGTTTTCATCCACGTCTTGCCAAGACTGCTGGTAATGCGCAGGTAATAATACAACAAATTGCACGCCACTTGGCCAGGTCCAACTTTTTTAGCAAAGAAGAAAAAAAAATCATTCACGTTGAGTTTGAATGGCATACCGTGTCCTCAGGCGACCATTTTTCAGCCAAAGAAAAGCCTCGGCAATTCCGGTTTAATGCCATAACGCGCGAGAACTTTCATACCAGGAAATACTTAAAGCAATCCAGATATGCTTTCGTGAATTACGCTCTGGCATTGAACGATGAATTCCATTTGAAGAACGCAGAAAAGAAAACGATTAAAAGACTTTGAATAGTTCTCGTAATTCGATCTCAATGTTACTTTCTCTCACTTGTAAGCAGTTGGAATTAAGTTAATGATTTTGAATTTTGTCGATTAAATTGAGGTAAAATTGGATACAATTGAGACAAAATTGTACGATAAAAAGTGAAAATACCGAGAAAAAGTTTTAATAGTTTCTATTTGATATAAAATAAACTCTACTTTGGTTATCTTTCATTTTGATAAACAAATTGAACATGTATTTGTTCAATTACTTAATTGTTGATTATCTTTTACTTAAACATTTTGATATTTATCGTAATATAATATTAATACATATTATATTTATTATAGTACGTCTGACTATATCCATATTATATCTCTTGATTTTTACAGACTATAGATCCTACACTTGAAACAGTTTTGGTTAAATTATTAAAGCTGCTTGTTTTCAGTTGCACAATAAGTAGGTCACGAGAGAAAAGTAATTATTTGAGTGAATGTTTCTGATCCTGAATAATCAATTTATGTAAAAGTGCAGGACGTTTACTTGTTTTCTGTTTAACACAGCTTTTATTTTGTTCATAATAATAAAGAAAAAGTACTCATTTGAATAAAAGTGATAATTGTCAAATACAAATTATTATTTGTTATTAACTAATGAAGTATTACATTGTGCGAATTATTATATTTTTAAAATAAACTTTATCGACTAATAACAATACCATGACGTTTCACGGAATAAAATAAATATTAAATAAATTGCTAAAACGTATTAAAGAAAACATAATTCAGGAGTTTCGTGAAGACAAGTAACATCATACGCAATGCAGTAATGTCAGTTTCTATCGCAATTATAATAACAAAAGTTTTTTTTTTTTTTGTTTTTGATCAAATTATAAACTAAAAGTATTCATTGCCATAAATGCAAAATGTATAATATGCAATATTATTAATTTTATATATATTTATATGATAAAATAATTAACACCGATATTTTTCATATTCCAGGCCGCAGTACCAAATTGATAAACGCAGTATGGTCGATCATCACAATCAACGAATTATGATCAGAACTTGCAATGGACTCGAGCTTCGGGATCCATCCTTATTCGTAGAAACCTCAGCCTCGGAATTCGTCGAGTCTTCAGTGCTCTTTCCGAGTCTCGATTCTCGTGACGAATTGAATCCGAGGTCAGTTTCAGAATAATGTATATTCTTCATATTTATCGATGTACTTTAAATCATTATCACCGATTCACTTTCAAAGTAAAACGAAAAGATTTATTGTTAAATTACCTGTTATATATTTATTACTTTATAGAGCGCCTTGTTCTCAAACAATCGGAAGTAATTATGATTAAATTATTGGATTTGATGTGGATCGATTTTAAGTCATTTATATCATTAAAAAAGGATTATTAAAAGTCGTAGATGTAATAATGGGTGAATGATTGATTGCAGGGAGCTGGAAGCAATTAATTTAGGAAGCGCCTGTCGCATACATGGATCAACTCCGGCAACACCAGCTCGGGCTCCTCCACAGCTTCCCACGGAAGACAGCGTAGATGCGCTTTGTAATACGCTTACACAATGGCACCACTGCCCAGAAATCTACAAAGCTATTGAGGGCATCAGGTTTATCGCCGATCACACAAAAAGAGAAGAAGACTCAACTAGAGTAAGTAAACTACAAATCATTATTCAACTTTTTCCTCAACTTTCCTTTGCAACCTTCTGAAGATTCTAACCCCTCTTCATGAGCCAATGGAATTGAATGAAAAATACTTCTATGATAAAAAAAATACATTTTTATGCTAAAAAAACATTCTTTTTATTATGCTATATCATTAAAAATATGATAAATTCTATATTATACATTCATAGTCGATATTAAAGAATAATGACAAACAATAAAATAAGAAATGATATTTGAAGAGACATTTAACATTCAGATTTGAATTTGTATTAAAATATGAAATCTTGTATCAATGTAAATGTTTTATTAGTAATAGTTGTAATTATGCACTCAACCAAAAAACTGGTTAAACTTTCCTTTAACTGGATCATCTGGTTAACTAGAATTTTAGTTAATGTTACCAGAATTTAATAACTTTAACCAGTATTCTGGTAATATTAATCAGATATTCAATTTCATTTAACCAGTTTCATTGTTGTGTATGTGGTGCTGCTTTAAAATCAATCAAGTAATAATATCAATGAAATTAAGAGTTATAAATAATATTTTATTTGAATTACAATATCACAAGCTCAAACAAATTTTACTAAATGTCACATCCATTTAGCTTTAAATATAAATATTTATAATGCAGAACATTAAATTGTTCAATGTTTTATTATTTGGTCACCGTAGTAACCTCGCATTTTATTTAGTACTTGAATGGATTTACATAATTAGTAATGTAAGCTCATACTCAGTCTTGTAATTGAGTTCCTAATTATCCTTAAATTCTAAACACCAATCTTCCAACCTTGTTTCGTTAAACCTTTACCATTATATACATTCTAGTTAATAGATCTTACACTGCAAAACAATTAGTTCCATAAGTCGACATTATTTAATTTATAAAATGCGTTTACATTGCAATATTTGCAACCAATATGTAGAATTAGTATTTCATGTAGATCAAGAATTTCGATTTAATCAATCAAAAGCTCAGTCCAGTGAACTATTTGTTTTTGATCAAAGTTTCTGTACATTTTACATTTTTTTAGTTTTTATATAAAGTTACTAACTAAAAAAATTGTAAAAACAGGTAAAGGAAGATTGGAAATACGTTGCGATGGTATTGGACCGATTATTTTTGTGGATCTTCACGCTGGCCGTGATCGTTGGAACTGCAGGTATAATTCTGCAAGCGCCAACTCTGTACGACGATCGTGTCCCCATCGACATCCGGTTATCCGAAATAGCCTCGACCACTGCCAAACCACACATCGTTCCGACACTCTGAGAGGCACACCTACTGTTACTTCGTCTCACCCAGAATGCGTTAACCGCAAGTCTGATGTCTTCGAATAAACACGGCTGAATTCGTAAACGTTATCAGTCTATATCTCGAACGCACAGAAGCATCAAATATTAAACTAAATGTCGCGTCAGCAAAACTCATCAATTGAAATCGAAAACAAAAATGAAAGCAAAGTCCTCCCCTTACCCCCTCGCCCCTCGCAAAGATGTGCAAATTTACCGGTGGTTCGATTTTTTTTTTTTTTTTTTTAAATTGTAGATTGGAATGTCTACTTTTAATGCCTTTTAGAATAAAAAG
>JABFPJ010006411.1:0-10953 GCA_022817425.1 Gryon sp. ZL-2020
TGCCAGATTATACAATGCCATATTGATAATATTAGTATTATACTGTAACACAAACTATTACTAATAGAATAATGTGTATAATCGAATTATTTATTAAATTCTAATTTTGTATTATAAAAAATGTATAATGATAAAAACAATTTTGTTACGTAATCATAATTTGATTTTCGTTGTATCTGGTATCAAAGTCTGGAGACACACGACCACGTGTGATCGAAAAATCATTTCTATACATTTTATTTTTATGACACATTCGTGTTGTCAGGTGCAGACAAACGCATTTTAGAACGAATTAAGTCACGCAGCAGATAATTGATTTTACAGGCAAACGTCAGAAACATAGACTAACTCGCGTCGTGTATAATTATTGCACCATGACAAGAGTCAGTAGATTTATAAAAAAACTATGTATAGTTATATGAAAATGGTTTGTCGAAATGGCCTAATTGAAAAGTAAAAGCAAAGTTGACAGCCTGTTAATTGGGTTTTAATGAAAATGTTCATTACGCGGATTTTTGAGCTCACCGACGTGAAATATCATTTTTATTCGCGAACAACTTTGCGAGCGTTTTTTGATTAAGCGGACGTTGATAATAACATATCACTGCTTTTGTTGACCCGAATCTCGACGCTGTATTTTTTAGACATTTTACGCGAATTAACGAATTTACGAGCGATTCTCGATGGCGATTATCAAACGGGAAGCCGCGCGGAAAAATACATCGTCGCATGGATGAGCAGCACTCGAGCATAGCGCACGAGGCCAGCGAGCTGGCTCATTAGTGGTATGCCGATTTGCCATTTCTTTTTGTCACCCAAATTTATTTTGGCCCGCTTCCCACTCGATATTCCTCCGTTATTGTTAGTTTCGTGTTCTCATTATTATAACTTTCTGCACCTGTCTTTCATCCACGTCTTGTTGGCACACATTTTTTTGCAGTCACCCCGCGGGGCTTTGCTAGTTTTAATCTACGCGGAGGAAAAAAAAAATTGCGACAAATCCCGAGTTACATTCCCCACTTTTTCATCGGTTTAATTCTTCGCCTCCTTTTTGGGTCGTTTATTTTTCTATTTCTCCATTGTTTTTCGTTTTCTTTTATCCTATTTCTTTTCCATTTTGTCTATTTTTTTATTGTACGATCGTCAAGCATACTATGACTATTGGCGTCGTTTCCACTCTGCCTCCTCAGCGACTACTAATGTTTTATCTATGTTTTATCTTCTTTTCCATCGCGGAAAACATATTCACTCGCTCTCACTTTTCCCCTCCGGTACGTTCCTACTGAATATGCATGATGACCTCGTGAGACCCATGTCGTATTTGCACATGCACCAATGTTGAGACAAAAAATAATCGAGGTCAGCAGGAGGAGGTGAGACTTCATTTCATTCGTCTTCCTGATACCCGCGAGGACTGGTCTATTTACACTATTTTCGAATATTTATTCACATACATTTCACTGAGAGAATTACATCAAAAGCTTTTTGCATTTGTCGAATTCCTGTTAGAGATGGAATTTTAGCACATGTGAAACACAATAATAGTACTGAATTAAATAAATGTTCCTGATATTTGAATTTGTTTATTTTCATGTACATTTTCCGCGTGGTTGTATTACTTTTATAGAATTATTTAAACCCACATTCTTTACTCCTGTTTAAATTTACCTTAGTTTTGTTTAATGATTTGTTAACATAATGTTGTTCATTAACATTAGTAAATTTGATACTTGCAAATTGTATAAATATCTGTTACGTTACAATACTCAAGTGTATTATACAATACATGAACGTATTTAGATATCATTGATTCCATTATTTCTTTAATTCAATATTTTATAAGGCAAGAAGCATTCTCAAACCCATTCACTAAATCTTACGAACAATAAGATGAGTTCGAGCAAAAGTGATTACGTGACAATTGTGCTTGCTCTGTGCTAGACTTTGAAGTTCAGTAGCGGCAAGTTTAACTAAGTGACTACGTGGTGCGCGCTTCACTTTGTATCTTAGTTGCGTTATAATGTAATAGACGAATGTAAGCTCGGTTTCTGAATCATAGTGACGAAGATCTGGCAAAGTTCGGAAACTCGTCAAGTCATTTTGGACACGAATTCTGATGAAACGCGTTTTACAAACAACATCTCAGTTCTGACGTTGCTTAACCTTTTTGGGCTTTCTTTTTAAGTTAAAAAGATTCCATAAAATTACATGATTACATTACTTATGATAGATTTAATTAAGCAATTTTTTATATTTCAGATGATTACAAGAAAATAAGTTTAATTCTCTTCTATAGTTTCATAATATTTTTTTCATTAAATAAATGTTTTTCAGCATTATTAAATATCGACATGTCGAATCGTTTAAAGTCGAATTGCGTATGTGGTTATGAATGATTACAGAAGAAATTTTTCCGCGAAGAGTGATAAACGTGCTCTACGCCGTAGAATGGGCGTAATATGTCGATCGTGATATGAGAAGGCGAGTTCGCCAATCCTAGAACTAAAGTAAGTCTCCCCACCCTGTTTCAATGAAATGCAATTTTTCACCGATATTATCGTCGTAAATTCGACGTGACGTCTCCTTAACCCAGATTCTTGCAAGTCGCGCGGCTGATACAACGCAGTTTCTGATTAATTTTGCTATTATAATAATATGTTAAAATAAGCGTGACATTACATTTTGTGAAGTAACTCATTCGGTGATAATTTGAACATTCAAACTTTGAATGAAGACAAACTTGTTGGATTGTTTTTTTTACGAACATTTGCTTAAGTTTAATTATTCGATGTGTTGATTTGGATTCATTGCATTTTATTTAAGAACTTTGCGTAACACTTACGTGCTTGCGTTTGCCTAAAGTAACTTTGCGTTTATGTAAAAGTAACGCCAATGCGTTTGCGTATGCGTTTGCGTATGCGCGAAGGTATTAAGTAAAAAACAATGAATCCACCTTTACGTGCTCATGAAAACAAATGAATAATTAAAGTTTCACTGCTGTTTCAAATAAAATGAGAGCTTTTCTCATTGTTTCTCTGTGTATTAAAAATTAATATTGAGTTCATACTGTTTTAATTTGATTCTCGATAATCATTTTGCTCTACACGAAATGAGAAAACATTCTTTGTTTATAATCATTGCGATGTAAGTAATTTTCTTTTTTCCTTTCGTTTTGCTACTATAACGTCAATCAAAATCAAAAACTATAAAGCAAAGCATGAACAGAAAGAATGTTTGCCTTTTCGCGTGATAAATCATTGATCTCGGTTGGAAAAGTCGATATTATTTTCACCTACTTCGCTTTTCGTAAGCGAAGGCGTAATAAAAAGCCACAGATAACTTGGTTGGAGCGCGAGATTATTTTCTTGAGTAAAGAATGTCGGCTTATCGAGACACGACGCGAAGCGTCGTTCAACAAAGGGTAAAGAGGCAGGGGGAAGGGATAAAAAAGAGGATAAGTCTTAGCCGAAGAAATCGCGTGTAATCGGTGTTCGAAGTAAGCACACGATGGGTTTATTTGACACTGTCGTTGCTTATCTATGATGAGGTGAAACGTTTAGCGTCTTTCGTCTCGCGGGAGATAAACGAATGACACGATGTAAATCGACGAGGTATAGTGGGGATGGTATGATGCAACAAAAAAAATATCAAGTTAGTAAGCTCAAATGGCTCGATAAACTTCCACAAAGATCTTCAAGTTCATAAAGATCATTGAGTTTACAATCCCTGTAGGATTAGCTTAAACACTAAAATTGCGGCTCCAAGACTTTTGTCACCATTAAATGTCCTTCAGTAATATCCGCAAAGATTAGTTTGTCATTCACGTGCCATTATATGCTCCATTGACATTCGATATGCAATTACATTTTATTACTGAAAGTTTTAGGTCATTGCAATAAATGTAAAGATTATTATCTATTTTTTTAAACAATCAATTATATAATCTTATAAACAATTGCATTAGAGTATAGAATGGTAAAAAACTAAATTTGTAAGAAACTATATTTAAATAAAATAAATAAGTAATAAGCTAAACTTGTATATATTTTATTCAACATCAATAGCCAAAAATTTTATTTAAATGAGAAGCAATTTTTTTAATCTAGAATAGAAATACATAGAAACATAAGTCAGGAAAATATGAAATTCTATAATGATTCTCAGAGATGTATTGTCCCCATGTTATATAGATGAGTTCTTTTTGAGTGCAAATAAAGCAAATAGTGGGCGTTTAAGAGATCTCACTGGGCAAATATATTCTTACTAATTGCGTCTCCGCAACTTACTTAAGTACAAGCAACGTTATTTATCGAAACCTTTATTACGTTATATGTTTTGCAATATAGTACTGCGCTGTACATTCTTTAGTAAATGAATACTCCTCTGCAAACACTTTTTGAGACAAGGGCGAATCCAATTTAAATCGAGTTAATTGCTGGAGCAATTCCGCACGGTCCGAAGGAGAACGAAAAACGATGCTAGCTAAGGAGTTGATATTTGTGGTGAAAAGTAAATAAAGGCATTTCCGCATAAGCAATAGCGTAGACAGTTTTGCGTATTTATGGGATGTTTAAAGAAGAGTTTGGACAAATAATAATATGAATAAGAAAAAATGATAAATTACTGCATAGAATATACACAATAGTGATATTTTTCATTCAAAAGTTTAGTTTATTATTATTTAATTTATTTTAGTTTATATTACATTAAATTTATGGTTTAATGTTTGGACCATAACTTGTAATATTAACTATAGCTTTATACTAATACTAAATACAAACATAGAAATAGTAAGTTTACCAAAGTTACGTTCCATGTTGCACTCAACTTTAGTAAGAGTACCAAATGTTATTGGCTATACATTAAAACAAAACATTTAATCAAAATATTTACACCAAACATTAAAACAAACAAATGATGCTTATCCAAATTCTGACCCTTAACTCTAATTATAGTTATCATAATTACTTTTGACCATTCTATTTTTTATCTTTCACGTCATAAATTCAGTAGCCAATAGGTATAATCATGTTGGATTAATCGGAAACTTTTACGATTGGAAAATAAAGGTTTATTATTACACCTGAAGTAGTAATCATCATAAAAGAGAAAGCTTTTACGTAATTATGAGAATAATAAAAAAAAACTTGTACAATTGTGAACTTTATAATTTAAGCATAAATATAATATCTTCTTAATTAGAGTTGTATTTTATGGTTAAATAAGTCCTGTACTTAGTAGTTACAAATAGTGGTGTTACAATCTGTTCCTCTTACTTCATCAATCAACCGAATGGGTATTAAAAGTTACAAATGACAAATTTAGTATTGCGAAGAAGCAATTCTTCGATGTTCGTTACATAAAAGTACTTTATGGTCACACGAACAACAAGAAATTAAACCCACTCAAGTACAATCTGTAAGACACCGGGATCATTTTCCAATTATACTTTAAGAATATGTTTACTATTTGCCATCAATTTTAACTAAGTCCTCATCAGTTTGAAATTCAAGAACTCCGAGCATCGTTATGATACAAACTCAATATGTTCGTCCTTCTTTCCTTCAAACTTATTGCAATATTGCGACACGTAATGAGGCTTTTCACTTCGCTTCGGATCCTGGATCGATTCAGAAGTATTGATTTCTCGTTCGATGGCGGTTTCACGTTTTATTGCAATTCTCCTTACAAACAAGAAGTCCTTCGACTTTATCAGAGAAAGCCAAGACTTCGCAGGAAATTAACTCTATCTGGAAAAGAGAGGGGGGTGGTATAGTTGCCTTGGAATTTCACCCAGGATTTACCTAGAAATCGAATTCACGGATTATTCCTTATTTGTCGGAAAAACGGAACTTTTGCGATTGACCATTTCCAAAATCACATTATCTCTCAAGTAGTCGTTCTGTTTTTGGCAATTTCTTCGTGTTTTGATTAAAAACTTTATTCATGGTTATAAGATCCAAATCAAGAATTTTCTTTGTTCTAATTTAATTACACTGATTTAGTACAAAATATTTTGCAAAACTAATTAATTTTTGTTCATTTTAAACTTTGTTTAATAGTAAATATTTTTCTTGGAATTTTTTTTTAATTTATACTCTTAACTGTAAATTTGTTTTTACAACATAATCTTCTAGTATGTGTTCTTAATTAAAATTTTTCGTGAGAAATGAAATACAAACTTTAATATAGTTCCTGTTAAATAAATTTTGTGAATAAATGGTTTGAGTTTGTACGTGTTGCGCGAACAACATCAACGAAGCACGAAATTTTTGCGCTTAAAAACATTTGTAAGTGGATCATGAAAGTTTTTAATTTTGGATTTGTAGTGCTGCAAACATGATATGAATAGAATGAAGGACACTGTTTTTTCAAGAGAGTGACACACTCTTCTTATGTTCTCGGGTGTAATGGGCAAAAAATTGTACTTCATGACAACAGTCTAATGAGATTTTGAATTATGCTGTAGTTATTCCAAAAGGTAACCCAATCTCTCTTTGCGCTTACGTAAAGCGTAGATTATATGTGACTCAATTACCGTCGACGCCGTAAGGCTCGGAGATTTCTTCGAGGTTTTACCCGTTTTCGAACGAGATTGCACTTTGCGATATTCCAAATAACTTGCGTTACGTGTAAGAACGTACTTATAAACATGTCGTCAGTCGATAAGAACGAATCATAAAGTACATGATTTTCTGATGAATATAATTGTTAAACGTTAAATTGATATTGGTCCTGAATAGTTATGTAAATTGTTAGCTCTAAGGTTAAATTGAAATGACAAATCGGAGTATTATAAAATAAAATGAGAAATAAAAGTGAAACGTAGATTGAATTTATGAAAATATGCACGTTTTCGCAATCCCTACTTCAATTCGAAATGTAGTACTTTATTTTGAGAAGAATCGGAATTGAAGGAAGGAATGCAATTTGGTGAACACAATTTGTTGTGCTCTTTTCAACTAGCTCAATCGCGGAATTTTGAAATGGCTGTACATCTATCCAATGTGGCTACGAAATTGCACTCACGAATCACGTTTGACGCATACTATTCTTCATTTCAGTCTTGCAGTCTTTGATTCAAAAAGGCGCTTGACTAAAGAAGACGATGTAAATATGGCAAAATATTATTGCAAAAATGTGAAAGTAAAACAAACCGACAAGTCGCGTGAAGGACAGTTTTTTTCATTTTAAATAATGCTTAACAGACACGAAAACTCGATGACGCATTTTTCATGTTATTCAATGCAATTGTTTTTTTGTGCATCCCTTTTACTAGATCATCTTTCACTTTATCGTTGAAATACAATAAAAAACAATAAATAACATATATTCGTGGTCGTACATAGGCAAATTTGACATATGTTTCATATATCGAAAATGTGTGCTTTACACATAAATTGAAATTGTTTAATTTTTTCAATAAAATATAAATATATTATAGTTTTTAAAAATTATTTAGTACTAAATTTGATTAATTATTATGTATTTTTAATTAATTAATTAATTACAAATTTTATCACTTATTATAATTAAAGTGCAAGTTAACATAGTGCTAGGTTTGTTGAAAAGAGAATTTTTGATCTTTCTCGCCTTTTTACAATGCTTTTTCTTCTTTTGAACGTAATTCGGTGTTTTTGCGCCGAACATCATATCCTTTCTAATGTTACCCTCAGGCTACAATCTGGAAAATTCCGTTTTATGTAGCTTTTAAGTTTCACTTTTTATAGCTAAATTAACAATTACTGAATTTCATTGAATTATCTATTTCTCACATGAAAATTTAATTAATTAGATTATTTATTGTGCAGAATATTTTAGTATTTTAATGAAACATTTTAAATTAAAATATATTTAATGTAATTTATTATATATTTATATAACAATGTTACTTTAGTGCAAATTTATTCTTCTTTTTAAGTATTTCAACTCAAATCGAAGTATTATAATTTCATATACACTAAGAAAAATAACTTACAATAAATTACTATTTAAACAATAACTTGACCACAGAATTCCCATTAACCGAATAAATTCTGTCAAAAACTGGAAAATTTACTTTCTGAACACAAATTTTTATTGACTTTTTCAAGAATTTTTGTGCATGAAAGGAAAATTTTTACTGTTTTTAACAGGAATTTTCATGTTAATGGGAATTCTGTGGTCAAGTTACTGTTTAAACAGTAATTTATTGTAAGTTATTTTTCTTAGTGTATTTTCACATTAAAATTGAAAAAAATTTATACAAAACCCTCTTTATTTACTAAATTAATAAATATGATATTATTTTCTGAATGTTGTTTAAATTTAGTTTTATGAATCTGCGTTTTTCGATAAAATATCCGGGGTGTCAACGCTTTTCTTGTTACTTACTTATGAAATAACTTTATTACACTTTTGGATCTCATTTTCCGGCGTCTTATAAGAGGGAGAGCATAAAATATGCGTTCAAAAATACAATATCGCAAACAATATACATAACATTTTATACGAATTGTTGCATGAACATTTAAATATATATAGCAATATAAAGCTGCAATATACAATATTGTGTAAAGGTAGTTGTTCAACTTTTCACGACAATATTATATATTTCTTCGTTTTAAGAAACAAATACGACAACAGATATTTGTTCATATTTGTAGCACGAAATAATCAAATAAAGTATTATATTTCTTGCAAATGTTCGGTGTTAATTAATAAAAATGCAATATACCAATTTCATTCGTAGAACTGCAATATTATACTTTTACAATTGATTAATTTTACTTTTTAATTTTGTTTCACGAAAGCATTTGAAAAAAACATAAATGATTCGCAGTGTTTAAACTGCAAATTATTTTTGAAATCGGATCATTCAAGAGGTGCTTCGATTTCACGAATCGCCAATCCCGGTAACAAAGGTTTGAGTAAAAATGTGCAAAACTGCACGAAACGTAAACAGTCCATGAAACATTATATTGAAACTTGAGAAGCTGTGTGCAGTAGGGTGGATGTTTGCGAAGTCGGAAATCGATGGTAAAGCGGCATGTTTCCGGCGTAGTGTGTATGTGGGACCTTTGGTAACCCTTGTCAAGTTTGTTTCGCAGTACTTTCGCAAAACTAGCGTGCCGCGTGACCGTACGTTTCGCGTAAGTTCTCGTTCGCAAAGTTTGTGCATTGTTGCGGCGCCGTCCAGCCTCTGAAAGCTTCGGACGTGGACGAAAGGAAGCGTGTCCCCGAAGCGAAATCGGCCAACGACTGGGTTTGATTCAAAGCGGAAACCCGCGCGCGGCCATACAATATGCGTGGATCCGTTTGGGCGCGCATTGTGTCGTAACTGCCAGTTACTTGGAAACTTTTCAATAGAAAACAATATCCGGCTGGTATGCATTGCTCGGTCAAAGTCCTCTTAAGAGATGCGACCAGTACTCGAAAAACATTTTATCCAAATGAGATACGTACGTTTTGCCATTTGTCGCAGAGTTTATCCGTGTGTTTCTGCGAACTCCCCAAAAAAAGGAAATGATAAAAATCTTATATAACTGATTTTGTGGCATTGCATTTTTGCAATCCGGTAATGCGCCATATGTTTTCAATTTCGTCTGATTGCTTCTTCACTCGCGAAGGAGGAAAAACTTTTGAAAGTAATTTCGTTGATTGTGGATGGAAATTTTTGTCCAACTTTATTTCTGCTTTTGACTTTTTTGTGGATACGTGTGTGTTATAAAATAATACACTCGTGGAATGTACTACTGCGTTGCTCTAATAGCTTTTTCTCTTTCAAAAAAGTAACGTTATAGCTACTTTTATTATGAGATATGGTATATTTGTACTAACGTTTATGCTATTGTGTGTATTACCGAGTTCCATATCATTTAGGGAATTTTGTCTTCAAGCGTTATGGAATTTTAAAAAAGGAATTCGCAAAATTGCAAGAGAGGATAAGGACAAATTTATGTTTAGACTAATTTATTGTTCTCTATCTGCAGCATTTTCTACAGTGAAAATGTCGTTGTTAGGATACAATAAATATTGATTTTCATTTTTTATGCATGCAGTTCTACGTGAATATGATATCATTATTTACACACTATTATCATGAACATTCATACGAACATTTGTTTATTGTTATTAGTTGAAAATTGAAATACGCAAAAATTAAAAGTACAATTGAATGAATAAATTCATTTAATGACAAATTAAATACATTCACAATCTTTTTTTCTACTTCATTTAATGATTAATTAAAATTTCAAAAAGTTAAATGAGCAAAAAGGGTAATAATACAGTATTCAAATCAATTTACTAACAGTGTCTGCACGTTTGAAACACATTATTCATACTTTAGCGCAGCGCTCGGTCAAAAGTTTTTAATTATAAGTAATCCTGTTAATTTATTTTTCTATGAAACCCAATAAATGTATAAATACATTCAAAATACTTTAAGTAAATACGTAATTATTGCAGCTAAAAGTTCAGCGATTCGTTGCAGAAAGCTTGAGAGAAAGTTTCAACATTGTCGAAAATACAAAGCGGCTTATAATGGGAACTTTCTCAAAAGTTTCATACCGTGAGTCGGAGTAAAATTTGCAGTGGAAAAGAGAAAATTTGAAATTATGATTATAACACTAGCCTGTGTTCGTAAATACTTCGCAGTCAACTGCGTCATTTCGTGAAAAATCAACATTTCAAATAAATTCATTATAGTCTAAACTCTTTGCCAATCTGGAATCACTTTATCCACAAAATTCAATGCATTTCGTTGACAAAGTGACGTTGTTTGCGTTGCACACAAAAGTGTGCGCGAGAGATGAAGAAGAGACAAAAAAATAGAAAATTGATACGAAGCAGCGTCGTTGGAAAATAAAAGGTGAAAAAAGCTTGAACTTTTTACTTCGGGCCATTCATTTGAATAAACAATTAAACTGAAAACTATTTTGCGAACTGAAAAGTATGTCAACTGCCATGCCA
>JABFPJ010006412.1:0-10953 GCA_022817425.1 Gryon sp. ZL-2020
AGATCTGCGCGTGTCGATAGTCAAATTTTGGATGGGGGAGAGCGCTATTCGTACGAATACCTCTCCTCCACTTCCCCTTTATTCAGGCAGGCGCGTCAAAATGAATAAAATGAACCTAATTTCAGATGTATGAAAATATAAATTAAATTATAAATTTTAGAGACATTACAATCGCCAACAATTATTATTAATAAAAAATAATATATAGAGTTATCATAAATTTGGGGAGCGCATGCTATGGGTTCACATATGGATTCACATATGTGTCCACATATGGATCCACATATGTATTCGTATATGGATCCACATATGTGTCCAAATATGAGTTCATATATAGATCTACATATGGATCCACATATGTGTTCACATATGGGTCCTCATATGTGTCCACATATGGATAGACATACGTGTCCACATATGGATCCACATATATGTCGACATATGAATGCACATATGTGTCCACATATTTAGGATAAAAAATTTTTAAAGTAGGTCAAGCTTATGTTGCACTTAGTAGAGTGCGGTCGCTAGATGGCTTACGCATTGAAGAATTAGATTGTCAACAACTATCTGGTAAAAAGCCATATAATATCATACATGGTATTGCATGCCACAAAAAAAGCTTTGAATGAAATGATGCGCATGCGGAACATGTAAATAATATATCTATGTTTTATAATATTACTATTATAACACAGATTGTGTATGATATAAAAGCGATAACTGATAGTTTTTTAATATAATTACATGTAAACAATTAAAAAAATTATAATATATAAGAGGATCCATGTTACTTATAAATGTTAAATATGTATATAAAATATCTATAATAATGAATAATAAATCATTTGTAATAATAATATAGAAATATTTCTTCATTCATTTATACAATAATTTAAAAGAAACTTTGTCACAATGTATTGTCACTGAACTTAAGCATGTGTATACAATTTTAAGTCATTCGAAGCACAGGGTCCAGAGATATAACGATTCCAATTTTGAACGACTCATAGTAAGTTAACCTTCTGAGGACGGAGTGTTTTATTATGATCTTTTTTATTTTACATGTTAGAACTTTTTAGTAATCATCAAAAGGCTGAACGAGGAAAGATCTCCCCTCCCTCCCGAGCCAGTATACTGGCTTCCCGTCCACAACGGACTTGTAAACTTTAATCTATCAATTTCTTGATTATTTTTCAAGATTTCTACCTGATATCTTGTTCTATAAGGTTTTTGGGGTCGCTGAATCCAAATTTTGTGTCGAAAAACGGTTTTGACAGTTGCCAACTGCCATTATCGCTGTCAATTAAAAAAATCAACTTTTTGTTCAAACCAAGGATTTTATATAGGTTTTTGAGGTCGCCGAGTACGAATTTCATGTCAAAAATGTATTTCGACAATTGAAAACTGTCATTATCGCTGTCAATAATCAAAAAATCAACTCTTTCATAGAAATCAAAGTTTGTATATAGGTTCTCGTATAGGATCGTACTCAGCGACCCCAAATTAAGATTATTTATGTTTAAAAAGTTTCAATTATGGTTTGTGCAAAATGATAGAATATTTTTAAATAAAACTGTTACTTAATAAATTTCAAAAAGTTCCAATATTTATTTATTAGTTTCTAAATGTTTTAACAATTTTCTAAACGTTTTAACATGTTTTAAAAAGTTTGATATCATTTTCAATACTGAAACTTATTGAAAATCATTGAAATTGTCTCGTAATGAATAAAGGTATTTATACACAGAAAATAGTTTTGGACTGTTGTTATCCAAAGTATTGTATCGCAGCAGTGCTTTGCGTTTCGTGCAACTGGCCATCCAATTTGGGAGAGCAGTGCTCCCAAATTTGGAAGATTTTAACTTAACCTTCAAAACTTAACACTTTCTCAAGTTAGAATCTCAAATTCGGGAGCGCTGCTCTCCCAAATTGGGTGGGCAGTCGCACAAAATATGAAGTAATGCTGCGATACAATACTTTGGACAACAACAGTCCAAAACTATTTTCCGTGTAGAAATTATAAAAATGATTAGAAATTTTTAGAAATATTTTGAAACTTTTTAAAGTGTATTGAATTAATAACAGATCTAAAGAATGTCTAAAATGTTGCACAAATCATAATAAAAACTTTTTAAAGAAAAATATTTGTAATAAAACTAAAAAATTTTACATTTGTTGTCATGTAATAATCAATTTAATGTAACGATTTAATAAACAATTTAATATTTAAAAAATACTTCTCTCTAATGAAGCGATTCGATAATTTCCTGATGTTAATTTATTCATAGAGTTCTTTGTATACGTAATTTTTTATTAAGGGCTACATTCTGTTATTGTTGAGACAATTTCTTAAGGGGGAATATACCTTTGAAAAGGTAAAATTTTCACCTAAATTCAATTCGTAATCCTGCAAGTTATATTAAACAAATGTTATTAACAAAATGTACGTTGCATTCAATAACAATCAAAGAATATTTCAGAATGTTAAAACATAAAAAAATGTTATTAACAATTACTTGTTAATAACGTCTTCGAACAAAAATTTTTTTTGAACGGCTCCGCGGTTGTCACCATTTTTCATATAATTTTGTTACAAAATGTAAATGTCCATATGCGATGGGTAGCATAAGGATAGAGGCCCTTAGCTACGAAGGCATTTTTTTCGAGTTAAAATAACAAAATGGTGCTACTGAACATTAAAAGTCGTTTTTTTCGAGAAAATTTGTTTATAACAATGAATAAAATAATAAAATGAAATATATCGCCTCGTAGCTAAGTGCGTATGAGTGTCCTGAAGATGTCCTAATAATATAAAAATCTTTGATATGAAATTAAAGATTCGGTACACATGGCCGGCGCCTACGACATGCCGTTACATTTTTAATTGTTATTCATAAACTAATTCGAATTTCGAACTGAAATTTTTACAGATGAATCTTGAGATGTTATAGTTTACGAAAATGTACACTAAGAAAACTCATAGAATAAAATTTATTAGCATTTCTAATAAAACTGGGACATTTTTGCTCAAATTTTAAATAATATAATTTATTTTATCCTTTTCATTAACATCTATACTAAATTTATTATTTTGCCTAATAAAATATAGTATTTTATATAATAGTCAAAATGCTTATGAATACTATAATCCACTAGAATGAATTTTCATAACGATTCTAACTCAATTTATTAGCCGGGATAATATTTTTCGTAAAAGCAAGGAAATAATATATACAAACAAAGAATAATATATGTAAATAATTATATCCCAATTAAACTTTTTTTTATGTTTAATTAACGTTTCAAAATAATTTTTATTTCCTCATCAGAACTATTTCTTTCTATGTCATTAATTTGATGCCACCATTTATTAATATACCCAATATTTTTAATTATCATTAAAATTTTTTTATCAATAATTAAATTCAATATAATAAAATTTGGATATAACTATAGGTAGCAGAATTGTTTTGAACTTGATTTAATTAATTATTTTTTTAATTATTTATTTATTTATTTAATGTAAGAAATACATTCTACATTAATTTGTATTATTATTTCTAATAATTGTTTATCATAAAAAAAAACGTGTATCGATTACTAATATATTTACTTTTCATTATAATATTTATTTTTCTTGTATTCTTAAAAAAAGAAATGTTTTGTTTATGTTTGGTTAGTTTGGCATGAAAAAGGGCGCCAATAGCGTATCAGGAAGGGAGGGGAGGGCACCAATGATAAGCCACCGGTTTAGGAGAAGGGTTAGCCCCTCCCATGTTGTGACGTAGTTAAATACTCAGTTACAGCCAAATTTGAGTCAAACCGAGTCAGACATTATCGATTAGACACTTGATCGAAATCAGTCGAAATCGATTAACGCTAATAACGTTAGTAGCGAGCATCTGCTAATATAAATACAGCCACCCGGATTGTCGAAATAATTTTGACCTCCTTGACTACACCCTGGCGACGACGATGCACCGCAACGGACAGTCGACCATAACAAGGTCATCTGATGGGCCACCACAATCTTGGAACCGTTTTACAACCTACAAGAACAACGATCCATCCAAAATTTGGTTTTCATCTCATCACTGATGCGCAAGATCCTCGACTCTCATCATATGAGGGACATCTTCAACTTTCGACAAAATCAACCAGGAAGTTCAGTGCAGTTCTTAACCTACAACGAATTGGGTTCCAGCTGTAATGAAGCGGAGTACGCTAACTGTTTTGACGATCTGAAGCCAAAGGACAAAATATCACGAGTTAAACAAATCACATTTTATTAACTAACGTTTTATAAGTCGATAACCATATCTATTATTCAAGACTGTAGCGTTTTAATGTTGGCACCCCGGATTCCAACTTATTATTTTCCAACTTATTATAGCCGACCCTGAAGCCAAAGGACAAAATATCACGAGTTAAACAATGCTCACATATCTTCCACTCTTCTTGCTTGGAAAGTTGGCTGGACAACAAACGGACCTGTCCGTTGTGCCGGTGTGATGTGCCCCGGAAGTTGACAACAATTAGCTGTATAAAAACTTTTCAATAATTGTCATTAAATAAGACATTAATATTTACATCATGTAAATATTCTTTCAATGTAAATATTGTTTATGTAAATATTCAATAAAATATCTTCATGTAAATATTCATATATATAAATAAAGATTAAGTATATTTTGATTGTAAATAAAATAATAATTCTTTTATAATATAACAACAAAATAAAAATTAATTACAAAATACTTGCTGATATTGGTAATTGTTTCCGCATTTTTATTATACATTATTTTTAAAAAGAAAATTTTTATGTTATATATTCAAAATAGACAATAACTGATTATTGTAATAAAATGTAAACTATTTAGGTAGTAAAATTAAGTATTTAAAGTACAAGACAATTTTTCACGTTTTTCTTATAAACATTTGAAGCAAAAAAATAATTGTATTTGTTAATAAATATTTAAAAATTATTTTCAGAAACATATGTTGACATACATTTTACCGATTAATCCAATTAAAAAAAATATTGAATCTTTGGAATCAAAATAAATAAAAACAAATAAACGATATTTTTAAATGTTCCGTAAATGCAGTAACGTTAACATTATTTGGCTTTTAAAAGGACAAATTCATCGCAAAAACTTTACACATCATACCTGCTGTCGAGTTTCATCATTTCATTTTATTTTTTCTCACTCACTCTTCCTTATTTCTCATCTTTGTCCTTTTTTAACGAGTATTTTGCAGAATGTTCCGCCATTTGTTTTATCATTTTAATCAGTGTTCACTTTTTTGCCTCACCTATGACATCTGCGTTGATGCGCAGAATAACAGTCAAGTCACTTGTGTCATGCAGAAACGACGCTTTCTTTCACAATTTATCGACTTTAAGTGATTTAATTGCCTCGAGAAGAAGCTAACGAAACGGTTCCTCATTATCCACTCCTCGTACGGCTATTTTAATCTTTCGCATTTCAATTTACAGATCAACAAAGAATGATCAATTAATTATTTCTGAATATAATTATTCCATTTGTACATATTTATGGAATTTGCAGTGAATTTCATTTTTCGTAAAATTTCGCTTATTTAGCATACGAGTTTTTTTAATTACTCGACTCTGACGCGCTGAATTCCTCTGATAATCGACTGGTATTCAAAAAACAAGAATGCCCGGAATTCGTTCTACCCCGATGAGAAAAAGTTGGTTTCGTAGAAGGTTTAAAGCGTACATTTTTTTGTACTTATTTCAATAATGAAAACTTTACCGAATGCTTCTTGCAGTTTTATTCGATTCAATTCCAAAAATGATTAACGAAAATTACATTTTTGTAATAATTACAAAAAAAATAATAAAAAAATAATAATAAATAATTTTTTGATTAAATTTTGTTCTTCATTTATTCTTTGATTTATGTCCTTTCGATCAATTTGCATTATCATTTTATTACAAACCGCCCGACAATTTGATTCTTGTCAACAGAACATTTAAGCCGAAAATGGCTTTTAAGCATTTTGGTGGCAACTTTATCGGCAATTTAACGAGTCTTTTGCTTTCGCATTCGAGTTTTATTTCCAAACTGGCTTCTTCGCTTTTAAAAGCCAATACTCGCTGCTTTTCACTAAAGGCAAAACTCGCGACTAAATCCAACATTGCAAACTGGATTCTCCGGTTATCGTGAAAACTGCGTACTCACAATTAACCGATATCGTTGATACCGAAAGTGGATGCGATTTCTTTCCTTCAAATTTCGTTGAAGATGCAATTAAACAGTCAAAACTCTTTTAATTTAACATTTCTTAATATAAGTTATATTTAATTTAACAATTATAATTTTCAATAATAGACAGAACTAATGATATCGGGTTACATACACATTGTTTTTATAATTGTAAATGTAACTTGATATACTATTGAACTTTCTGTGCTGAAGTAGATATAATTCAAAATTTATTGTTGATTGTTCAGTTTATAAATTTCATTCGTGGTGCCATAACGTGATTCAGAAATGTAATATTGGTTTTTCAACTTCTCGGAAATAGTTTTTTTGGTGAGTTTTGATAGTAAGTTCTGTTGGTTTTGTATCCTTTGTATTTTGTATACTCAATTTTTTGACACCAATTTCCAAATTTTTTTGTAGATTTGTAAATAAAAATAAATTTAAAATCTTATTTGTCTGTATATTGGTCAAAAATGTTATAAATAATATTTATAACATTAATAATCTAAATTATAAATACAAAACTTCACAACAATGTTTTTCATGTTTTACTTTATTATTATTTATGATGTTTGTAAACATTTAATGTAGTTAGTATATTTTAATTTATTCTATTTTCTTTCTCGTTTATTTAATGTCAGAAATACACATATTTTGAATATAAATACCTTAATTATTCAATTATTTATTTCAATATTATTTGTTTTGTATTCTTTCTTTCTTTCTTTTAATAATTTAAACAAATATTTTATTTTAATAATTAATTTTAATAATTTTTTTTATTGTTTAAACTTAACTTTTGTTTTAAAATGTTGTATATATATATAACAAATATTCATAATTCTTGTTTATTTGTATATTAAATCACGAAACATTACATTTGAATAATTGTATATGTTTGAAGAATGAACGTTTAGTCACGATTACATTTCTTTACATTTTTTCTATCACGTGTCTGTAAATAGCCGCTTGGCGTATCAGTGCAAATCTTGACAAATAATTCAAATAAACTCTATAATTATTTTTGCCGTGCATGTTGTGTAGTTAACAATTTACATTTAGTCAGTCATTTATGTCCCCTACAATGCGACGTTGAAAACTTTAAGTAGTATCTTTGATTTGTATTCAGTACTCACCAACACCTTTCGCTTGTTATTACTATGATTATAGTAATCATTATTGTTATTACATGGTTCAAATTGTTTTTAATTTTAATATGCTTTTTATTTATTTTTATATATTAAATTTAAAGTACTTACTTATGAATTGTCATTTCAAAAAAAAGTAAAGTAATTGTAATGTTTACACATTACAAAACAATTAATATACCGATATTTGATATTTCTCTCTGTAAAATTTGTTTATCCAAAATTAATTTTACAACAAAAATGTTAATTATATTTATTTTATCATTTATATTAATTTTTATCTTTTTATCTTTTTATCTTTTTATCTTTTTATCTTTTTGTCTTTTTATCTTTTTATCTTTTTATCTTTTTATCTTTTTATCTTTTTATCTTTTTATCTTTTTATCTTTTTATCTTTTTATCTTTTTATCTTTTTATCTTTTTATCTTTTTCTCTTTTTATCTTTTTATCTTTTTATCTTTTTATCTTTTTATCTTTTTATCTTTTTATCTTTTTATCTTTTTATCTTTTTATCTTTTTACAAAATTATTATTTTATCTTTGTCTCCTTACATATAAACAACGAAACAATTTGAAAAAATCTGATGAATTTTATCTAGTTGTAGATTTGATGAAAGAAAAACACAGGTATAAAGAACGAGAAGAAAAGCGAAAAAATGGTCTAAGATAAAGATCAGAAGTGAGGGTTTAATGGGGAAGATATCACGGGCGTGCCGATCTCTCGGGTAGGTTTGGAAGGAACGCAAAAGCGTGTTATTTCGATCTGGACGAAGCTGTACGTATGTGCGAACAAACGTGAGCAACTACCGAAGCAACGTTACAAAAGCCTTTGGTATGTTAATTACGGCCCAAAGTATGCCTATTTCATTTTTGTTTTCACCCTTTTTTGCGTCCAAGATGTACTAGTATTAATGCACAGGTACATATGTAATTCAAACTTCTGATAAAATGCGCAAATTATAACATTAAGAAGTGACAAAATTATAACAACTTTTTTGAAAACATAAAATATACTTGCAAAAGAAATTAAATGCTGCTGCACTTTCGTGCGTGAAAGTTGCAATAAATGACCTACGAAGCCAAAAAAAAAATTTATAGTTTCTTTTTGCCGTAACTTGATCATAATACATTTTTCAACCTCAAATTTTTTGTCTTTTTTTTTTTTTTTTCTTTTTCCTTGATTTTGTAAACCCGATTTCATGAGATGTTGCAACACGCAATTGTGTAGCGAAAACCGTCAAGAAAGTCGGATACAGATTTGCGATTTACGGTACTTACATGCTGTTTATGAAATTAAATCTTCACTTAAATGAAGAAGTATCGACATTCGTTTTCAAACAAGCATCGCGTAGGATTTTTTTTTATTATTGAATTAATTACTTTAATTCAATGTTCGTAGTTTGCTGTAATTCTACTGTCATTTTCTTTTTTGTGAAAGAGTTTTGAAAAAAGAAGTAAATAGCAATTGTAACATTGCAGGACTTTGTAACTTTTCTAGATGGTTGAAGATTTAATGATTAAAAGGTTAGAGATAAGACGTTTGGAGGTTAAATTTTTTAAGGATTTTGAAATTTACATAATATTTGAATCTGACAAAGATATTATAAGATAATGTAAAAAATTTTGTTTATGAAATTATATTATAAAAACAGACCTATCACATAACATTTTTTACTATACCCTGTACTATTTTTTTACATTAAAATATAATAATTTTATCCATAAATGTCGAGTCCCATACAAACGAAAATACATCCAAAAATATAAACAGGATATATATTCTATATTTTTTATATATCCAGCATATATACTAAAAGATATATATTAAGAAAATCTATATATTATATATACCAAACTATATTTTTTTATATATCCTAAGATATATCTGGTACGAGATATATAAAATATATAAACATAGATATATATAAATATATATCCTCTGGATATATATCTAGTATTTATATTTTATATATATCCAGCATATATACTGAAAAATGTATTATACAGTTATATTTATTATATAAATTAGACTATATTATTTATATAATTTGTATATATTAAAAAAATATATAAGATATAGACACAATATATATACAAGATATATATTGAATATACTTTTAACTCTACTAAATAATAGTAACATTTTAATCATGAAGTTAAGTAAGTGTCATAGATCAGTGGCAAAGTTGGATACTACAGATCTCAAAGACTTGGGTTCAATTCTCAGATCCAGAGATTTTTAAAGAAACTGAAAAACGAAAATTTATCATAATAAGTTAAATATATAATCAATAATATCAATTTCATTAAAAAATAAAATTATAAATATATTTTGTTTAAATATTTTGTTATAAAATATAGGAATTATATATCCCCAATATATATCTATTTTATATACAAATATATATCTTTTTTATATAAAAAGCGGCAATAAATGTAATATCCAAGATATAAATTTATATATATTTAGTATATAGTCAGAGATATTTTTGTCTATACAATTTTGGATATATTTTCGTCCGTGTGGGATTATTCTCACATTCATAAACGGCATAGTAATTTGTATTAAAAATATACCAATTTTAATTAGACTTTTATGTAGTTGTTTTGCCTACGAAATGGTTGTTTTGACTATGCAGATAGTCAATTTAACTATCAATTTTTCTCGGTATGAAAAGAGATAATACATAAAGTCTAAGCAATAAACACGTGGGTCATATAATACTGTGCAGATACGCATTTTATTTACGACGCCTGCACGAGAAGAATCACAAAGTCATCGTCGTAGCATCGCCACGGCATATGGCCTGTTTTATGCACCGGAAGAGCATACCGAAAGCAAGCGCGAATGATCCATTGGGCAGATAAGAAATCCCAGTCACGGTCCGCTAGACATACTACTGGTTTTCTTTCAGTTTCGTTTCACACCCGCGCCTCCTACTTCACCTTCACGTCTTCTCTCTCGTGTATACACCACGAAATATGATAATCATTACGCCTTTCAAGCACCGATTAACCATTAAGTCCGGACTATGCAAATCAACCTAAAAGCATTCACTCATTTTCAACATCATCAAAAGCTACTTTGACCGCAACTTTTTCAATAGTAATAGCAAAAAAAAATATATATATATATATATATAATATATATATAAGGCATGAAAGATAAAGATTGTAAATATATGTCCGTATAATAGTAATTGTAACGGTAACGGTAATAGTAATGGTATTGATAATGGTAATGATAATAGTAATGGTAATAATAATAGTAATATTAATAGTAGTAGTAATAGTAATTGTAACGGTAACGATAATATTAATGGTAATGATAACGGTAATAGTAATAGTAGTAGTAATAGTAATTGTAACGGTAATGATAATAGTAATGGTAATGATAATGGCAATAGTAGTAATAATAGTAATTGTAATGGTAACGATAATAGTAATGGTAATGATAATGGTAATAGTAATAGTAGTAGTAATAGTAATTGTAACAGTATTGTATATAGTAATGGTATTGATAATGGTAATGATAATAGTAACGGTAATAATGATAGTAATAGCGAT
>JABFPJ010006413.1:0-10952 GCA_022817425.1 Gryon sp. ZL-2020
AAAAATATTGATTTAAGTAATAATAATATAAAATAATGTTTGTTTAATTAATTTGCATTGTTTTATCTATTATTAATATGTTTCTTAATTATGCTAGTATGAAATGGTTTGATGTATACGAACGCAAATTAAGAATGGTAATTTATGCCATATTGACTAATATAACTGACAATTGTATTATACAGTGTCAATATACTATCGCCTGTTTCTTATATACAAGTAAACATATGTATTTCATGTCGAGGAAATTAACTAAAGGCAAACAAAGGTATCCGTGTTTGTTACCTTTAAGATCATGATATTCCCAAGCAGATGGTAATATCATGATAATTTAACAAGATAATTTGTTTTTTTATGTTTTATCATCTCAACTTATTTTAAAAATGAAATAAAGTGAACGAACTAAACATATGAGGTTCATAATAAAATAAAAGCAAAATAAAAATCCAGTTATTTGAACAGATGGATGCTAAATAATATCGTTTTTATTCTAAAAAGTTTCATTTTTTCATGGGACAACAACAAAAATATAAGACAGGATAAATAATTTAATTTAACTATGGTAGTATATTTTTTGTAAATTATTATAATTTATTTGAAAGTGTAAACATTTTTTAAGTGATTTTGGAGAAATCGTGATTAAGGACTATCATCATTATTTCTTAATTAGAGATATTAGTGAGTAAAGACCGGAAACGATTAATTCTAATTTTCCGAGAAAGAATATTTTTAAAGAATTTTAGCAGTAATAGTGAATATTACGTTTTCATTAAATTTCGTGTTAAAATTTGAAGAAGTATTTCAAAATAAAAGGCGAATTAGTTCAAAATTCAATTAATTTATGTTATAAATTTAACCCATTCAATAAAATGTTGATAAAAAAATATAGGTAAATTTGATTTTGAATTACTACTTTGCAATATATATTTCAACGAAATTAAATAATGAAGGTAAAACACTAATTCAATTATAATATTGAAGAACATTAATTATTATTTTATATTATATCTTCGGATATAAATGAAAATGTTATATAATTTATTTATTTTCTCGTTTTACATATCAAAGGTAGATTTTTAATACATGTAACTTTTGAATATAAATTAAAAAAATAAAAGTGAATATCTAAAAACATAATTAAAACTTGTTAATTTATTTTATAAAATTTTCACAGTTTATTTTCAAATATCCGTGTTTATTTATAACTACTTCACAATAAACTCTAACATTCAATTTAAATATTAAATATCATGAAAAGTTTATTTACATAAAAAATGTCACAAACACATAATATACTTAATTTTAATTGAAATTTCATGCAGAAGTTGTTTTACATGTTACTACAATTCTTTCAAATTATTTCCATTAACACATAGTTCATCAAATATTTATTCTAAGACAATAATTATCGTAGCTATTATCACATGAGTATATTATATTAGAATCAGTTTCAATAATTAAGTGTCCAGTCGTATTAACTATTAGTTGGAAATAGCCATAACCGCAATTTCAGTTGAAGTGGTTTGGAAACTTGGTACGATTTCCGGTAAATGTTAACTGGGAGTACTTAGACAGATGTATTTGACAAAATTACATCCAATGTGCGACATATCAACAACCTGCATCACATTATATATAATTTAAACAATTAATCAGCTTCACTCCTTAATTCACTGAAAATTTAGACCTGTAAATTTACTATCAGAAGAAATTCATAAAATTCTACTGTAAAAACAGTAATTTATAAAAAAATAATATAAATATTCTAAAATCATTTTCATGTTACTATTTTTTACAGCAAAATTTGATGCATTATTGCTGACATATTTATAACGCTGTTAAAAACAGTAAAAATCAAAATCCATTGAGAAGAATATACTCGCAATATATTTTAAGTTTTGCTAGAGAACAATTAATTCAAATTCAAAATAAATATTCAAATAAACTATTTTTATTTATTTGAAACTAAAATGCCTATCACATTAGCAATATCTCTTCATAATCGTAAAATAAAAAAGTATTTCTCTTCTAAGAAAGAGCGGATTTACTTGAAATTTTGGAAGCTCATCTGTCTTCTGGTTACTGCACAACATAATGATTTCCAATTTCGCTAATCCAGCATCAGTGCTGTTTTAATGAACTCTAATTTTATTGCTCAAAAAAGCAAATCGATATTTCATTTGCTCTCGAGTCTTTGATTCGTTGAGTTTTCGTACTTGCGCACACCACGCGAATTGTAGCGGAAAAGTGTTGCGGCAAAAAACAAGCGCGTGGTGTAGTTAGCCCACTTTACAAGATACTTATTCATTTGCCGACTTCGCGTGCTTTGATTGAGAATACTTAGGCTCCACCTTGAAACCGTAACCGCAAACGCTTTCAACTTTACAATCACGCGGCGGGCATCACACTACCACGGTGCAGGCCGTGTTTCCGTGTCGCGTGTCTGTGTTCCGTACACGGACGACTACCACTACCTCGGCATATTTCTTGGCCTACTTGCACGACCATCGAATTACCTGAGTGTAATTAGCGTAATTCGACGAGCGTCGGCTGCTGGGGTGGGTAGTAAACATTTGCCATTTCGAAAGTGATCCTTCAACCCTTCAACAATCTGTGTTTTCCGAAAAGCCAAGTATACGTGCTAGATTACCAAATTAACGGTCAATTTAAGGTATTACGTGAAAGTTAATGGACAGTATTGATTGGGTTTGGACAGTATTGATGGCTGTAATATGAAATGAACAGCAAATTTAGGCGAACGCTCGCGAAATTATTCACGAGCGCTTGTGATATATGTCGTTTAAATAAATACCTCGTGTCACAGCCAAAGTAATTACATTCAACACAATTTCATGCAATCTTTGTATTGAAAAATGTTTTGTGTCATGCGCAACGGTAATTTCATTATGACGCACAATGTAAGCAAAAAAAAGAGAAGTCGTTCAAAATGTACTTTTACAACGGAAATGTCAATGTCGCAAGGAAATAAACTAAAAGTTGGCGCTTATTTAATTAAGAAAAATATCATTTTCGCAGGATTTACAACCGTTTCTCGTGTAACGAAGCAAAAATAACGTTTATCGAGCACGATAAAAAGTTTGAATTCCAGCCAACATGCGCCGAGTCTAATTTTACTTTGAAAAGTTCAAATTGTTTTGCTGAATACTTTACATAGAATCATTAAAATAAATAGAATCACAATGGTTATTGTTTTTCAGGTGTACGCAAATTTGTAGAAATATTATTTGTACATGGGAATCAAAGTTGTACTTAAACTTCAAGAAACAGAAATCACTTCATACAAAACAGAACATTTGTTAGTTGATTTGGTTAACGTCAGTTTGAGTATTTTAGGTAATATTAAAAACGCGGTAAATATCGTGTTTGGAATTTCATTCTTCCTAATATTTAATTCAAATAACATAAAATTTATACGGTACAGTTTTATTTAATGTAATTATGTAAAATTTTACATCGATAGTAAAATACAACTTTTTTTCAACGGTTAATTTTTTCGTTCGCTTTTTTTGACTGAATGATTATTTCTATTCAATTTTATTACGCTAATGAATTTAACTCACTTTGATAGTATTTCGGATGATAGTTCTTCTGCAAAAGCACTTACTCAAATAATATATAAACAAAATTCGAATTAAATTGAACCAAGGAAATATTAATCATTCCAAATCATGTATGTTAAAAAAAGTTTTCATGCAATTGTTTTTGTATTGTAACAATTGCTTAAGAACTTACAAAATCAGTTTTTTTTCTTATACGTGTTTGAAAATTTGTACTAAATAAGATTGATCTTCTCTAAATTTACAGTTTCGAATTTTACTACTGTTTGCATACACATGCCATAACATAATTTAACACTTTTTTTCAGATTTATCATGGAACCTAAACGATATTCATACAAAATCTCTTCATTTGTAATAGTACCTATCCAACAATCATGAATATTATTTTTGAAATATTATAATTTCAGCTCAACAATTGGAATTAAAACGATTACGTTAACATTTCCAATCAGCATTAATCTGCGTTTTGATCCTTTCACTTGATCTGTTTCACACAATCACTCAGACAAAAATTGAATAGCAATAATGAAATCCAATTAACAACAACATATTCATTGTATTGGGTTTCTCCTAATTATTTTTTTCTGAGTGATCAATCGCTCACCGCATGTCAAATAACAAAAATTAATCGCAATATTATATGTCATCACTCTACAGCACCCGTTATATCAATTATTCCGTACATTTCATTACAAAATTAATAGAAATAACGAACCAATCACGAGTCTCTCTCAATTATTGTTATAACCCACTTTCACCGTTGCTTGGTGTCTTCAATAATTCACTTGACTCTCAAAACGTCTAATTTCTCGTTTCGTGCATTTCTCTCTTTTAAAACCGAATAAATGATTATTTAAAAAAGTAATTGGCCATAACGATTTATAAACCTGCCGATGAAATAATTGATAATTGATGGCGGAATAGTTAACTACAATAACTAATCCATTATCCCAAAACCTTGACAGTATCCTTCGCGTCACGACAGACAAAATTTTGTAATAATTAATTCACAATGTGTCATCCGCCAACAGTGTAGTGGATCACTAATATGAGTAAAGTAGCAGTTAGATTAGATTGATCTTAGAAAGAAACAAAAAAAGAAGATAAAAAGCCCTTGTGCCTGATTTGCGACCGCGTAGAGCTGTCCAATATCTAAATGAAACTCTCAATGTTATCTGTGTGCTCGTGAATCGAATCGTCGGGACGTTGGTGCACGCACATATTGGACGCTGGTACATCGACATAACTCGCAGACACCAGCCGAGGTGAACATGAAGCAACTCCATGGCGTCGAAGTCACCTTTACCAGCTCAGAGTCCCACTTGGTAAGCTCTGTATCCGAAGCTCACTCGAAGGAGCGAGAGCCTTTCTTTCGGAGGATAGCTCCAGCTGGCTCGCTGATTCGTCGGACGTACTCACCGACGCGCACCTAACTGCCGCTATAGTGTTACCTGTACAGAGTGTCCCAACATTTCTGTTTTCTATTGTTTCTTCTTTTTCTCCTTTTTACCAACAGCACTATATATAGTTAGCTTACAGATGAAAATTTTTCAAACATTTTACTTAAATTAAATGACACAAATTAAGACAATGAAGAAAGGATATAAAAAGGATATACAAATAATAACAATAGACTCAATTTTAAATACATATTCTTGAAATAATATAAATGACTAGTTTTCGTATATGATATTAATAACGAAGTTTTTAATGAAATGAAAAAATAAACTCCAAAACATCAAATTAGTTAACGACACTATGAATATAAGATTGAATAATTATTCAAATTATATGATACTGTGACTAGTAATTTCTATGAATTACTCATGGTACGTAATTACATAATGTAATGTAATCATTAATTCATTTCAGTTACACGCAACTAATTAAATGGTTGGTTAATATTAGATATCAGCGAAAATGTTGAAATCACAGGTATTAAATCTAATCACTTTGCTCTTTCCAACGAAATCAAATTTCGTAGTAGTATAGAAGTTTTATGATCAGACATTCGTATAGTTTAATCTTTCTGTTTGTTCAAATTGAATAAGTACGGTTTTTCAATGACACGAAATTTAAATGATTAATTCACGAGTTCTTGTAAGCTTAAATATTCAAATATTAAAATCTAAATATGATCGCGACAAAAACTATTCACGGCTAGTGTAAATTAACCTCATTTCGACTGACAACAAATTATAATTCTTTTCTTCGTCGAACTTTGGCGTATGATTTACATTTTTTTTGTCTTCAAAAAAAAGTACAAAACTTAGCTACGCCTATTTTATATTCAGTGTAACTTTACAGCCAAGTTTGAAACTTAATAATCCACGGTAAAAGAAATTCTCAATTTTACGCCAAATCAGGTTTGACGTGTCAATTGAAATTTCCTGCAAAAGTTCACAGCGTATGGACACTAAGTCGAAATATATGTAACTCAAAGTTTTGAAAAATTTTCATACCAATCGCATACTGAGAAAAATGTGTATTCTTTCGCTGCTAAATAATTTACTCACAGGTTAATTATGCAATCGTCAACAAAATTAAACTAAAACTTTGTTGGAATAAATAAATTTAATTTAACTAAATTATTTTTTTACGTTCTTCAAAGTGTATTAACATCAAAAGGTTTCAAAACATTGCGGCTTTAGAATTTAAAAAAAAAACGTAATACTTTTTTATATACTTTTTCTCAGTATAAACTTAAAACTGCGAGAATTCGAGAATAAAAAAATTTCCAGGATATGCTGTGCATCAATATATACATAATATACCCAAAGAACCTAACACGCGCAAATGTTGTAGGTCCACTTATGCGTGTGTTTGATAGCTTTTAGCGAGAAACGACGTGCACTGTCCGAGACCTCTTCTCCTCGAGTCTACACCTGCCCGATCTCACGCGAAAGAAAGGGCTGTTAACGATACGTTTCGGCCTTTCGAGAAAATCTGCTTTGTCTGTTTTGTTCCGATTAATGCTCTACGCTCACTTTGCATAAATGTAAATCGAGCTGACGAAGAAATCGTCGATATTTGAATGTTCCGTCGACATTTTCAATTGCCATTCTCATGCATTTATATTATCTCAGCTTTTACTTTGTATTATTAATTCAATCGTTTTAGTTTCATATCTTGCTTTTATTGTTTAATTCAAATTCACTTTATATATGTTGTAATAACTTTCTCGATAAAAAAGTTCCAGAATTTATTCAGACGTTGAAATTGTCCTGTTTGTATAAAAACATGCATATTTTTATACAAGCAAGACAATTCCAGGTGTGATCAGACGTAGAATTTTTATACCAAGTTATTTGTTTAAAAATTATAATTTAAAATAAAATGTATCATACAGACTTATTATTATATTATTTCAATTTTTGGACTAAAAGAAAATTGTAAACAAGTTTTTATTCGGTCGCGAAGCAGATGAAATAGCAATTGTCCGAAATCTATAATTGGTTGAAACGTATCGCAAATTACCCTTTTTGCCTTTCGGCTTCTTGCAAGGCAGGAATGATCGCCCACTTATCTGATGTATGTATATACACGCGTCTAATATCACGCAAGCGTAGAAACGCCCACCGTTTTGCACATGCACCTAACCTCTTCATTTGTCTAGACCCCTCTTAAGGATAATAAATTGAAAATCGATAATAGTCGATACAATTTGTCATTTATCGCTAATTCAAGGATATTATATTTCAATATCTTTTTTAATAGATTCTGCAATACAATTTCGAACGATATAAAGATGATTGTAATTGTTTAATAAATCTAACGATAGCTTTTCAGTTAAAGAATTTGATTGCTGTAATATGATTGTGATTTATTTGGTGATGTATTTTTATAAGAAGAAGAGAAAAGTCAAATTAAAAGATACATGTATTATTTTAATAGAATGTTATATAAGAAATTATGTTAAATACCATCTCTTCTCCTTTCGAAAATTGATCACTTAATTTGTCTGATTCTGAACACGCAAACATAATAAGAAACAGAACAAAATATACAATATTTCGCAGCGTTATAATTAATTTAAAATAATAATTAAGTAATATATAAGTCTATTACTGTGTCGCCGAAAAATGACAAGTGAGTCTGACAATTTATAAAAGGATGCTCAGACTCTGTATTATGATTTCCTATGAATGTCTTAAGCTTAAAGGGAGCTTATTTGGATAATATTTATTTTAGTAACACAACTATTAATATTTAATATTTAGAATGCACACAATACGCATGAATGATTATATGGAGAAATCGCACAAGTTGCATGTCAAGTATTTTAACTTGTAAAAACACTTTGTTTTCAGAATACAGATACAATTACTTTACATGAAATTTCTTTCAGCATACAATTTTTGCCAAAAATGGACGATTTATAATTACCATCATTTATTATATTATTTAACATGCACACACGAAACTCAATATTACTAATAAGAATAAATAGAATAAATATGATCGTAAACATAGATTATAGGTAAACATGTTTTATTAGACGTGAACATTGTACTAATAATATTGTAATATTAGGTGAGTACATTCCAGTGTGGTTTTGATTTCAAATTATACCCATCAAACAAAATTACAGTTCCGATAATTAATTTGCGGATTGGCAATATACAGATTGATTATTCTAAATTTATTAAAATATATTTATCAGTTGCACAGAAACCTTTTGGAAGTATTGGTTACCTCAATTTTTACGTTTTGATACAATTCTTTTATTTCTTATATCAACATTTTAATCGTTTCATAATGTTAAATAAATATGATATACAAGTTACAATGAATCAAATTTATAATATAGAAATCTTTGCATTGCTAACATGAAAATGTGCAAAAATAGAATTATTAATTTTTTTTTAATTATCTGTTATAATTAAAGTAGTTTATAAGTAATTATGAAACGATTAAAACTAACATGTTGTAAAAACAATTTGACTTCAGCAAATAACTGTTAACACAAATTGCACGATTCATTACTGAACTATGCAGTAAGTTTTTTCAATGAATATATGAGCATCATAATTGTAACATTGATATTGTTCTGCATGAAAGGAATTTTATAGTTTGATTGTAATGTTTGATTTTAAAATCATCGAATTTATCTAGTTCAATTAACAATATTCAACATGAAATATGATTCGTAATTGAATTTAATTTTTACATTTCTGTTTAATTTCTGTTGAATTTTTCGATACTTAAATATCATTCACATTACAACATAGAAAGATATGAAAAGTTAATGAATTACATTCACGTTTGTTTTATGTTATGGAAAAATATTATAATATTATTTTTATTATTTTATTATTATATCATTCAAACATCTTTAACAGAATAACGCATTCAATTAATCTTTTCGATTGGCTAAATATATTATATTGTGGTAAAAACATAAATAAAGTTACGTAAAGGAAAATCGTCAATTTCAATTTATTTTTGTTAACAGTCAAAATTTGAATTTCAATATTATTTCTATACTTTTCCAATAATAAATTATTCTGCACAATTGACATAAATTTACAATTATATAACATCGAACAATCTGTATAAAATTATACAATATGCGGGAGATTACACATTTTATTAAACGTCATAATTAATTCTTCATTATAATAGATTTTGTAACAATAAATACAGATAAATAATTTGTTTCGTGTGATATTCCAACGATATGAACTTTCCGATAAACTTGTTATCGAAGAGCATTGCCACAATTCTAAATAACTTTATGAACTAAATTGCATTTCGAGTTATAGCTTATAGTGCAAAGTCGCAGCAGCGATAGTGACATTACCATTGAAAATTAAACTTCACTTTTCGTGATTGCTAATACGTTTTATTGTCGTTTAGCAATTAATTGATGCTATTAGCGTATCAAATATTAACTTCTTTCAATACAGTTGATAGATTTATGTTTCATTATAATATACATGTTGGTTTTTTCGTTTGATTTAAAATGTTTTGAAGTTGATGCATGTGAAATTGCATTTTTTCTTAAATATTAAGATAATTCAACAACTAACAATATTAATTTAATGCTCATTTTTTTATAGCAACGTTTTCAATCCTTAGATGCAATTGAAGGAGAAATAATTGAACACGTAATACTGATAAACATGAAGTTATTTGTTTTATGATGTAATCACAAGTTTCGTAACTTATTCGAAACAGGGAAATTACGTTTCCTTTGAGTGTACTTGTTTCACTTGTTTAGTGACATAGCGTCATATTTTATCTCATGCAAGCCGCATAAGTTGGCTCACAGTTGGTCACGGTATTTCATCCTAAGCCGAAGGGCAAATGATACATGACTCAAAGCAATCCAAATTAAATACATTCAATTAAATATTTAAAGATTCCAGTGCAATTTAATTAAAAGTACCGGCTCTACGAGTTTAATTTACTTTAACCTTCGCTATTCGCAAATACTGTGACTCCGTCAGTTTTATTATTATTTGCAATCGTACTGAATTCATCATTTATAATTATGTTATACCATATTATTTTCTTATACGAGGTAACCTTTATTCAGTAAGGTAGTTACAGATTAGTTTGATTTTTTTCCTGTCACAAGTCCTGACGCTATACAGGAAAAGAATTAATTAATTCTTTTCTTATAAAGATATGAAAAATAATTTTTCATATTCTTTTATATTAAGGGGTTACACGAGTCCAGAATTTTCAAAAAATCGATTTTTTTATTGCGGAAATGGAATCTTTAGAGTTTCTAGATTATGTGTACAAAATATCAAATTGATTAAATTCATAATAAAAAAGTTATCTTAAAATATGTAAGAGCGTGCACGGTGAACTGCCTAACATCCTCAAATTTTACACGAAACTTCTCGAAACCATATTTTTGTTTATGGTTTGCATGATAACTCAAACATGAATTGATATTTTGAGCTGAAATTTTGACAAAAATGTTCAAAACTGAATTACCTACAAACCAAATGTAGGTAGAAATTTTTGAATTTCGTGTTTGCTTAACTTTTGTCGTCATTTAAGTATTAAAAAATAGGGTAAGAAATCGATTTTTTTTTCAAAATGCTTCCATTTGCGTAATCTTGAAAAATTCAAAAATTTGGCTCGACAGTTTGTAGCGAGAAGACCTCTGAACAAGTACGATAAAGAAAATTTGATTTATATTTATTTTTGAGGGACTTATCGTGCAAACCAGGCAGGCATATTGGCGCGGAGGCGATTTGAGAAAGGGGAGAGAAATCCGCCATTTTGAAATATATTTTAATTATTGACCCATTTCTAACTTATTTATACTTGTATTAGTAAATGTTACTTGTTTCGAAAACTTTCGAAATATTCATTTATAAAAAAATCAACATTGAAAATAGTCGTTTTTTT
>JABFPJ010006414.1:0-10951 GCA_022817425.1 Gryon sp. ZL-2020
ATACGGATAACGCTTGCGGTTTAGCGTATCATTCGCTTATTTATTTTCATCTTACAAATATAAAACCGTTTCACGGCTCAGCCGCGCGCTAGAAACGCGTCAGTCGCGCAAACTCGGCTCCGTGTATACAGACTGTTTTAAAATGAAACATTTGTTTTTATAGTGAATATTGGAACAAAAAAGAATATATACAGGAGCTAACTAAATAAATATATATACATGTATCTTTTTATAATATAAATATATTTTTGCTTGTAATAGCTAAATTTGTTTTGCTTCTATTGAACAGATGACTTTTATACAATTTTCAACCATTCTATATAATAGTGAATAATGATAATAATATTTTTGATGAAATTTGACTTAATTTTTTTTTTCTTTTGAAAATTTCCAAAGAAAGGAAGTATTGGTCTGTAAGTAATTCTGAAACATTACCCACACAAATGAAAATATATCCAAAGATATAAACAGGATATATATTCTATATCTTTTATATATCCAGCATATATACTAAAAGATATATATTATCTAAATATACTAAAAGATATATATTACTAGATATATATCTAGTATTTATATTTTATATATATATCCAGAATATATACTGAAAAAAGTATTATACAGTTATATTTATTATATAAATTAGACTATATTATTTATATAATTTGTATATATTAAAATAAATATATAATAAAATATAGATACAATATATATGCAAGATATATATTGAATATACTTTTAACTCTACTAAATAATAGTAACATTTTAATCATGAAGTTAAGTAAGTGTCATAGATCAGTGGTAAAGTTCAAGACTACAGATCTCAAACACTTGGGTTCAATTCTCAGATCCCGAGATTTTTAAAGAAACTGAAAATTTATCATAATAAGTTAAATATATAATCAATAATATCAATTTCATTAAAAAATAAAATTATAAATATTAATTAATTATATTTAATAATTATTTTATTACATCTCTATTATATAAGTTTAATTGTTAATTAATATTCAATAAAATTAATAAACACCTTACTTTTGCAATATTTTCAATATGATATATGGATAAAATTATATTTGAAGTATTTGAAAAAACGATAATTATTTTTTCATTTTAAGATTATTTTGTTTATTTGTACATATATATTCATTATTTGTACATCATAACATAGGTGATCGCGCGCCCTATAATGCTACGACACTGAGTCATACTGCCATATTGGAGCTTGTCATTTATGGAGGGGATAGGCTAGCCGGCTGAATGAATTTCAACAATGTACAATATTTATCAAGGGCGGAACAACAGCGATTATAGTCGAATATTGTCACTTCGTACGAGGTGTTCCGCCCTCGATACGTACAGCATTTTATACCACAAGTGCAAGGTAGGTACTTCATTATTGCACGAGAAAGAGATCGTTAAGTAGCTCATTATAACTCTAGGGCGGTAAGTAGCTACTGACTTGCAACAATAGAATCAAATATACATATAAGATTACAAATATTGACTTGATATTTCTTTTATTTAATTTTGTTGCGGTAATATTGAATCCATGCTGATGGACTTTTTATTCATCTCAGTTATAATTTAAGTAAATGCTGCTTTTTGAAGGAACTTAAAAATGTTATTTATATATGTTTCTAACATTAACAAAAATAAAGTAAAACTGTTTCAAATGTCAAAAATCAATATTTAATAACATTAATTTAGCCACAAGTGTTCTATTTCCATTCATAGAATTTTAGCGCCATCCACGAGCGGAAATACAATGGACTACGCCCAAAACTGATTTTCACATTAATCACCGACTAACCTGCAAAAAGGTAAGATCTATTGGCGTTATTGAAACGGTTATCATCAGCGCAAGCCCCCCAAAATAGCACACATAGTGCACAATGAAGTTAAAATGCGACGAAATGACCGCGATGAATCGACGGGGATTGTACACCTATTTTACGAATCCATTTTTCCTACTTGGCGAGGTATATAGCGCTCGCAAAGCACGCAAGGTCTCGGTTTGTTTTGCGGTCGGCAACTTACGAGTCACATTTTTAGCTACCTGAACTCGACTTGCTAGCGCATTTGTTCGTTGAATAGGTAGACCTTTATCCTCGACTACCAGAGCACCCAGCGTGTCGAGAGATAGAAAAAGAGAGACGGAGAAGAGAAAAAAAATTGTCCGAGGCAATGCCTTGCTGTTCAAGATATACGTATATTTTGACGTAGCCGAAAAATTAGTATAATAAAGAAGGGGAGACCAGAAGGCCTGAAGAACTACGATACGAACGAATGCCTAAACACACGTCGTAAATCTTCGCCGCTCGTAGTTGAGTCTACGTCACTGCTAGAGGGTCCTCGAATGTCTTATTGCTTCAAACAACTGGGGTGGAGAGAAGAAAAAAAAGAGAAAGAAAGAGTAAAAGTCATCGCAAAAATGTATTGAAAACCGGAAAACGTTTGATCGATCGAGATTTTGTAACGGTCTTTAGATCGTGACATATTGTCGTTCACAGATCTTTATTGTTCGAAGATCGAAAGCATTCGTGATTCGATATACATTAATGTACTGAAGAAGCTGGGGAAATAGTCAAGAGATTATGAGATGAGAATGAGGAAAGAAGCTTCAATGATGTTTAAGGAATTATACGAGGGTAACTGCAGAAAAGAAACTAACAGGATGCTACTTTTGTACTTAGATAGTAAATAGTATATTGTTGTACTTGTGCGGAAAATTTGTGTTTGCTGAACGAGAGTGGGTATAACACATAGACGCAGTGAATGCAGCAATACTCATTTTATGATCACCAACAATCTGCACGAGTGGAATAATACATTTTTCATAAAAAGTTTATGGATAAAACGCATATCCGCACTTTTTTCAATGCACAATAAAATACATAAAAAATCTGAGTCAAGTCGAGTTTAATAAATATTTAAGAATTTTATTCAGAGATAAAATATTTATTGAATGTGTTTTCCATGTATATTAATTTTACGAAATCTTAAAGAACTGATCGATCAATCATTTTTTTCATTTCTTATACAAAGAAAAAATTGATTGCCATCAAATAAATAACTTGTATATACCAATTTCCAAGTTTATCAATATTTTGTTTGAATTGTATTTTGAGTCCATTCAGATTTTCACAAGAAATAAGCGTTTCTACATATATATTTTATTGAAGTCTTACATCAGCCTCCAATTGAATACATCGCGAAAATGGAGCAGTGACTTGCAACATTCATTCAATTCATCATCATTGAGTGACAAAGACAGAGCTTGCAAGAGCTTAACATACATGAGTGGACTCTGTGAAGAAGGCAGGATGACCACCCAGGTAGCATGCGCTCGAGTTCGGTGGCAGACCAGATGCATGGATATTTCAATGATTCGCCTACAAAAAACAGTTGCAAGCATTTTTATTCATAGATGTGCACACAAGATAAACACTTACGATATTACTTCAAATTGAATTGCTTATTTTATATCTTCGCTTTCGCTTATATTAAACTCTTCAAAATATTTGTTAAGGTACTTTAGCTTTAGGTATAATTTTTAGTGTAATTTTAGAGATCTAATAAATAATCACTTTTACAAGTTGGTTATAAATACATGAATCTTCAAAAATGTCATAAATTACTTAAATCTACTCATACTTGTGAAACAGAAGTTACATTTACATATTATATCTAAAATTACATTAATAATTTATTTTAAAAAAAGCTTACAAATTTGCTTGGAATTATATGATTTTGTTCATACGTTTAGTATGAGTGATATTAAGACAATTTTACAATTTTCCGTATTTAAACATCCTTTATTACAAAGTATCCATTTTTTATATTCCGGTATTTTTAAACCCCGTTTTTTAATTATCACAAAATTAATGTGTCACAAGTAATATGTCACAAACAATTTGTTAAACAAATGTTATATGTACATATAACATTTTTTGTTTATTCTTTACAAAGAATTATTTTTTCGTAATATATATAAACACAACATTCATTATTCATAACATTATTATAAATCATCACATCATACATTATAAATTATTTACTCCTACTTTGCAATTAAATATTATTTCAATATGTACATATTTATCGTTTTATTTATTGTATTTATATTTATAAATATAATACATTTTTTAGTTAATATATTTTTTATAAATAATTTTTAATGAGAAATACATAGATTTGTGTCATCGCAGAGTCATGATGCATGTATTAATGGTGACCGCTATGCGACCGCAAATATTAATAGAACAAAGAAAATCATTCGAACGTGGCCCTATGCAAATATGACCTTTTAATTTATAAACAATTAATTTATTTATATATTTTATATTAATAAAAAATTATACTTATGTGATGAACATGAAATGTGACAAAGATGTCGCTTACCATTTTATAATTTTATTTATTCATGTATTAATATATAAAAGCATATTTTTTGAGGAAATTTTTATATCGAGCTCGATATATTCAATGAGATATTCTCATTTTCTGTATATAAATGCTGTATACCGTTTTCTGTGTATCTAATGTATTTTATTCAATATTCATGATATATTTCTGCTTTGGAATTGTCAAACTTTTTAAAATGTTGATAGCATAGGTGTAATAAATAATGAATACAACATCTCGAAGAATTGTATCAAATGATTGACCAATACATTAATGTTTACACATTCTTCTAAAAAAGATATTTTACTGCATAAAAAGCAATTTAATTTTTGGGATCGGGAAATAATCGTATGTAATACGACTCACACTGAGGCAAAAAAAACATCAAAATTTACTGATTCTTTAGGTTAATAATTGCTTACTTCATATTCAATAATTTTCACATGAACACCCCGCAGATTCTGCGGGGTTTTTCGGTCGTATTTAAATGTTCATTAAAATTTTCATTCCCGCCCCACAGCAACTGCGGGTTTTGTGTGTAATTTTAACGTGAATGTTGCGTTGTTTTGGCGGAAATGAAGTTGCGGGACAAATTCTGTAAAAAAACCAACAATTTCCGTTATTTTTGTATAGTTTTTGGCTCAGTGCATAATAATTATTAAACAAAACCCAGCTTAAAATACATTAATATAATAGTTTCACATTAATATATAAGTTCTGAGTATATACATACAATATTATTATACAAATTTTGCATAATACATATGCATCATTGAAATTTAGCGTTTTAATTTTATTGGACATTTATTTTGTAATACTATTTTATAAGGTTTATTAATTTACCTTGAGAACTTTTGAAACTTATCATATCGATACTCCGCTTTTTTATGCATAAAATTTTTATATTTGGTCGTCTTAATCGAAAATATGATTATGAAAATATCGGTGCGTTCAGTGTTATCTGATAATGATCAGGTAATCCGAAGAAACGTATATTCGAGTTGACATCTCAGATAAGTCGTTTAAAGCGTAGTAAGTCAAAGGCGTGCTCAATATATCTGGCAAATAATAAAAGTTAATTTCTTGAAAATTGCTTTTTATTGATGCATCAAAACACATTTTTTCCTTCTTTGAAAGCTTCGCTTATATAAATGTTAAATATGAATGTTACATCGCTCATTAAAGCAGTTTGAATATGTAAGGAAAAAAATAAAGATCTGAAAAAAGACACGCTAAGTTGACAGACGGAAAATTTACGCGCTCAAGAGATCTCTTCGTCTTGTGAATTATGAACGACGAATGAAATTGTGATCTTTATTCATACACAGATGAGTATGGTTAAAAGTTAAACGTGATTTTTATGTTTATTCTACTTAAAATCCGGATGGAAAATACGTAGACTATGGGTGGTCGAGGACCGCATACGGTGCAAGTGTCTGGTGACACTTTATTTTCACCTGCCTCGTTACCTGCCTCCTCCCACATACGAGAAGAGACAACTAAAAGAATGCCTTTCGGATTTTCGTTTTACGAAATTCACACGAATAACGCCCTAGAAAACTTATTCTTTTTCCATAATTGTTTGACTTAACTGCGCTTGTTTATGGCTCAATATTATGAAAATATTCCGATAAATCAAGAGTTTCTTTTTTACGGACAAAGTGAGAAAGAAAGAAAACAAAAAAGGCGATTGTAACCAATTTTTAAGGAATACAATATTGTTTCGTTAGAACAAAAATGGAAACTTATAAATAAAATGATATTGGAAATATTTTGATTTTCATATTTTTTTGTTGAATGAAGAAGAATATTAATGAATGAATGTTGGAATCATTATTCAAAAAACTCAACACAATTAAAATTTTTGTCAAGTTGATATCCTAATTTAAAGCTCTTTTTCTCATGTTTATTAATATATCAAAAAATTGAAAATGTATTTGTTTGTTTTTTTGTATGTCAATCAGGTAAAATCTAATGAAGCAACTTCAACCAAATTTTGAGGGAATATAGCTTTAGGTCTCCAAAGTGTCATAGGCTTTGTTTTTTTCGATACATACACTTGGTTTTTAAAAATTTTTTTTTTAAACATTTTTTGTGACGGAACCCACCCTCCGGGGGAATGTCGTAAGGGTATCATGTGGATATTATCGGGATATCACAAGGATGTCATAGGGATGTCAGAAAGAGGCTATAGAGATGTCATAGGGATGCCGTAGAGTTATCTCACTATTAATATAATATTTTTGACAAAATAAGTAGTGCTAGCCTAAAAAAACCATTATTTTATTGTACTTGGCCAGAGACACTGCCGTATCTCTTGATTATTATTATAGAAGTAGTCATGTAATTTTATAAGATTTTACCTACCAATAAAATCCATTGATGACATGAATTTGGTATAATTTATTCAATTTTGCATTGGTACTGCAAGAAGTAAGTGAACGCGTGTTCGATGAAATGATCAATATGTAAAGATTAAGGTAAAGGAAAAACGAGGGAAAAAGTGATTTTCGAAAGAAAAGGACAAAAGTGAGATAGAAAGTGATTCGATAATTAGGGGTAAAGGGGCGAGACCGGTAGTATAGCGGAAGTAATACGGGTATCAAATTGGTATGGCAGAAGGAAAAGAACAAGGTGCGCAAGAAGAAGTCGTGCAGAAGTAGAAGTAAGAAGAGATGGTGGAAGGGTCTAATGAAGAAAGGGGCAGTGAGAAGTTGAAGGCGAATTTAGCTTGGAAATCTATCGACAGGGGCACTTCGAATTTAAATGCAGAAGAGATCGTTCGTTTGAACACAAGACATCATTCAGCTACCATATCTCATTTTATGTAACAAAATATTATGATCTATCAAGTCGAAAGCTTTTGAACCATCAGAAAGAACTAGAATAATTATTTATCATCCGATTATCCATGCCCCTATGGTCTCATCTTGAAGTCGAAGAAGTGTTGTCTGCGTAGAATGCCTTTTCTTCAAACCAACGATCTGGTTTGAAGAAAAGACATGGTTAATGTAAAAATAACCTTTTAAAACAAACGAAACAAGGTATACTTAATGTATTCCCTTTTCTCCCAAAACTATCAAAATAAATCATACACAAATGCTTTAAAACTCAACATTAAAGGGCTATTTTCTTGTTTTGGGACCGGAAATCCAAAAAAATTGTTTTGCATATATTGATTCCTTATCACCTTTAAAATGTCCCATTTTCCAAATTTGAAATCCTTTCGCTATAATTAAATGTTTAAGCTCATCACGTCAATCAGCTTAAATCTTTTAAAAGTTAACTTCTCGAAATCACGCCTTTCAAAGTAGGATCGAAGCTCCAAATCTACTCAACACGCGCAACATCCATGTTGAGAATGCGACGCAATAATAATAACAAGAGACGCGGTAGTGTCTGTAGTCAAGTATTTCTTATTAAATAAATATTTTTGGTATATTTGATTGAAACACATACTAAAAACACAGTATTAATTTTTTAATTCCATTTCTTAACAAAAATCATAAAAAATGTTAAGTTTTTGCCCTGTATTAAGGAAATGCCCCTTTAAAAGATGTGAAATTATTTGCAAACATTTCACTCAATTGAAAAAATTTGAATCATAAAACTTTAACCCATTGTCGTTGACAGTAATACATTTAGTTTATCGATCAACTTGGTTCCTTACATGATTTCACATCATTTTAATGTAGAATTTTAAGGCATTCCACATTTTTAATGTATAGTTTTATGACATTTCACATATTTTAATATAGAGCTTTTAGATAATTTATTTTGATAGTTTCAGAGAAAAAGGAGTATATTAAGTACACCTTGTCTTCTCCGCTTTTTACCTTTATAATGTAATTTTGTGATTATAATAAAACCTTGTGTCAGAAATTGAATTCAAAACCTAGATTTTAATTATTTATTAATAATAATAATCCATATTAATAATTATATCAGAAACTGATAAAACGCCTGAAGTTACTTGAAATGCGCCAAAGTATTGTTGTTCAAAATGCGCAATGGCAAATTCACTAAATTTGACCAGTTCAACATTTAGAACAATTATTGTATTTCAAAAAAATAAAATATTAAAATCAAAGGAACACACGAAGCTCGATTTAACCTATGCATAAACAAAAGTGGCTCTTTACATGAATTTACGCTTCTTTCACTTTTTGAGTGAGTAAATTTTAACGTATTTCAAAATATTAAATTTTTGAGAGTTAATAAATATATTAATGGTGCCAGAGTCATTATTATGTTATGTATGTTTAATATAAATACATTTTTAAGCCATTATTTAATTGAAACATTTATACGTCCTAAGGTTGAAGGAGAAGGAAAGGATTTATTATGCCAATACGATAACAAAAATCGATTTTTGATCCATTATATCTCTGTGCATAATCAACCAAACACGAAATAAGTTTTTTTATTCCCATCTACTCGATGACGGCTACTCAATAATATAAAAACAATAAACTTTCTACGTTTTTTATTATTATTTCTTTGTTGTTGAAAACCAGGATTTGATGGTTTCTTTTAAGAGTCACGGTAGCCCTGACAGCACAAGAAACAAGTTTCTTTTTCTTTGGTCAGACACACTACCGTTTCTCTCGATGATTTTTAGACATTAATTTATACAAATAAACAATTGTTGTTCAGATATACAAATCGTCGTTTTTTTTATTAAAAAAACGAAAAGAATTTGATTTGTATAATAACGTGCATGAATAAAAATGAAATTTTGAATGCTTGGAATTAAAAATTGCAAGTCAGATTCGTATATTCTATGCCACTTAAACGAAATTCGCATTTCAGTAACTTGGTGCAAATAAACGTGCTGTTGGCACACAAAGTAAACATTTCAACACATAAATAAGTTTAATTACAAGTTTACGCGCAATAAGCACATTTGCAAAATAAAACGGGCAAGCAAAATAACGTCGATATAAAATCCTTCTTGGAAAGATCAACGCGAATATATATACATACGCAGCTGGAAATTCCAGGGGTACCTGGCGTGTGTTACAACGTGTTTCACACTTCGGGTGACTCGCGCCCACGCCCAAACAAATATATAATATAGCATTAGAATAACAGATAGCGCTTGAAGTATCCACGCCTGCAAGCCACGGGGCGTCGATCCACTGGTTTGTATAGACGTACATACACATTTATGTATAATGTATGTATATATATAACAACATTTGTACACGAACACTCACACCTGTGATTGCGACTATACGCATAAATAAACAGGTATATCTACACCGCCACTCACCGACGTATGGATAAGATTTCGTGCTAAAGCCCTCGCCAAGGAGAGATTATTAATTGACGCACATTTCTGCGTCGTCCGCAGTGGCGATTCGTGGCGCTCAGATATATTCCAATTAAGAGTCAGCTTTTACGTAAAATGATCCCTATTCATTTGTAGTATAATTAATTTATACACATATTTTGCACGATCACGGAACAACATTACAAACACGCACAAATAGAATTTGAAGATACAACATTTCTTGCACTTAATTCAATGGTTTTTTATTCCGGAATTTGGTTGAAATTGTTGAATAATAAATATTTTAATAATAGTATATGTTTGTATGAGGGCACTTGAAAAGAAGACTTTTCCATACGTGTGCAGAAAAACTTCTCTTCCGTATGATATGATGGACTGATTCTATTTATCGACTTTTTCCACAAGTTCTTATAATCAAAATTTAAAAAATCTTAATTTATGCTTTTTAATGTGACACTAACCAACGAAGAAAACCCATTGGCTTTTAGTAAACTGGAAAGAATGAAGAGCGCCCTCCGGACACGCTGCCACATATTCATTCTTCATTTTTTGAAACAGTAATTTAAATGGTTCCATAATTTTGATTTTATTTCATCGAATCGATATTCGATCCGAAAACCTGTTGCATGATGCGTGCGCATTTCCGATCAGTATATTCCAACTCCAGGATGTGTTTTCATTTTTTGAGAATAGAATCAAGAATGGAAATCTAGTGGGACTATAGCAAGTAGAAAATGCACTGAATATTTCGACAAATAGAACACGATTTTCATCATTCCGTTTTAGGTCAATATACTTTAATAAACATAAATTCAAATTCATATGTAAGGACTAGATTACTATTCTGTAAAATGGAATAACCTAACATGACGGTTTCCCTAGTAAAAATTTGATGAGGCATGCCACATCTAGCGTATGGCCATGATAAGGATGGCCTTAACAAAACCCGTTCTCAGTTTTTCTGATCTGGGCCACATTAGACCCACATGAGGCAAGTATCATGTTTTTTCGAAAAGTGGCATCCTGCTCAGGACCACATGCGATATTCTGATAAGGTAATGTAATGTATGTAACGCTAGGCATCGTTATGGCCATAATCAGGTATACCATAATGTGGTTTGCCTTATAAGAACCTGACAAGGTCCACATCTGGTTGCCATGACGTAAGATTGACTTTTTTTATTAGGCTACCCTGATGGGGGCCTCATAGGGTTAGCCACATCACAACCACAACTTAGCCAACCTATA
>JABFPJ010006415.1:0-10951 GCA_022817425.1 Gryon sp. ZL-2020
TCATGTGATGCTTATGGAACTGATGGGATACTTATGGGAAGCTTATGGGATACTTATGGGATGCTTATGGGATGATCATGGGAAGCTTATGGGAACGTTATGGAAAGCTTATAGAGTACCTATGGGATACTTATGGGATGCTTATAAAAAGCTTACGGAATATTTTTGGATACGTATTGGATACTTATGGATTTCTAATAGGATGCTTATGGGATACTTATGGGAATCTTATGGGATACTTATAGGGTGTTTATGGAATATTTATTAAGTGCGTATGCGATGTTTATGGGATGTTAATGGGATGCTTATAGGATAGTTATGGGATGTTGATTTTAAGCGTATGGGAAGCTTATGGGAAGCGTATGAGAAGCTTATGAGAAGTTAATGGGTTAAATTAAAGTTAATAAAATAAACGATAACATATAAATGCTTATGGTTCGCGATTGTATATATATATATATTATATATACTTTTGAAATATATTTTCTTCCATCTCACACGATCGAGAATATATTTTTAAAAAATATATAAAATATATTTCTGTGAAAAAAATATACTTGAGCAAGAAATTGTATAAATGTCATATATTTTTATATGCTTTCTAAAATACTTAAAAAATATATTGAATATATATCTTGTATACGTAAAGCGGCAAAAAATTATGCATTTCAAATATATTTTAAGAAATATATTTTCGTCCATGTGGAATGTGGAATTTTAATCAAATGACAATCTCAAAAGAAATCAGCAAAATATCCTAATCCGAAATTCGTGTTCGAATGAAAGATTGTCAAATTGAATCACCCACTCGACAGTCTGATTTCCGACACCGAAAATTGACAAAAGAATAGATATCAAAGCTTTTTGCGTAATCGGCTGCTGAAATCGGTATTTCAATTGCAAAAGTCATCTGAACTTTTGTCGTTCATCTTTCGTTAAATAAATTGAATATTCGTAGCCACACCTCGGATCGATGTGTCTCTATTTTGTCTTCATATAGACATAAGTATTCAAACGATGCATGTCCCCTTCCCCCCCCCCAAATCCCCCCGGGTTTCTCACTTCCTACACAAATTCCGTTTAATAACCACTGCGCTCGTGTAATGGTTGCAAATAAATGCAAAAGCATTGAAGACAGAATAAAGGAAATTGTGAGTCACACAGAGAGAAAAGTGCTCCAACTATTGGGTCAGATAACTGTCGAGCTTTTGCACTGTCGGAATTCAAAATTGAATTTTTGAACTTTGAAAATGATTGATGCTTTTTATTCGTAGTCATTTTTGAATGAAAAAAAAAGGAAAGAAAAGAAAGGTTACGTCATTATTATAACATTAACGATTAAACAAAATTGATGGTTGGTTGTGATTATTTTTCGAGTGTTTCTTTTCCTTTGTGATAAATTCACGTAACGAAAGTTGTACATAAGATTCTTATGAAAGACTTTATTTACAAGTAGAAATTTTGACTGTAAATTAGATAGAAATGTATACGAGTTTAATTATTTTCACAATGAGTAACTTGAGAACTGAAGTTACAAGTAAATATCAGATTATGTAATGATAAAGATAGTTTTATTCATTGAATTAGACGACAGGAACATTTGATTATTTCGTCATTTGTTGGAACATTTCACACGGACGAAAATATATTTCAAACGTGTATATGCAAATATGTTTTTGAGGTTAAGGATATATTTGCAGGGAATTTGAACAAAATTTAATAAAAAATGTATATTTTAGATATATTTTTTATATATATTTCAAAAGTACATATAAATAAAGAAAAAAGTATATTTAATATGCATTTGAAATATATTTGTATATACAATTTATGTTTTTTACGTATATAAAGAATGTAATATTACATATGTAAAATAAAATTTTACATATATAAGAAGTAACATAAATCACAATTAAATATATATTTTAGGTATGATGTTAATTATATATAAATTATTGTTAATTCGATCTAAAAATATTAACAAATATAATTCGAAATTAGTGAACCCTAACAGAAGAAAATATATTTCGAAATATATATTTTTTCGGCTAAAACTTATATATTTAACATATATATTTAAAATATACTTCTGAAATATATTTTTAAAAATATAAGTGAAAATATATTCGAAAATATATTTTAAATATATTTTTTGCATATATTTTGAAAATATATTTTATACACTTTATAATTTTATATAATAAAAAATTATTATATAAAAAGTTATACCTTTTAATTTACATTTTTATATATAAGTTTACATTATTATAATATAAGTTGTATATTTAAAGTATATGCAAAATATGTTTATAAAAATATATTTTTGCATATATTTTGTAAATATATTTTAAAAAATTTATTATTATTAATTATTATATAAAAAGTTATAAATTATAAAATATATCTACAAAAATTTGCATATATTTTCAAATATATTTTGTTCCGTTATGGTAGAAAATATATTTAAAATTTAAATTAAGTAAATGTTCAAACATATTTTAGCGGCAAAAACTTACACATTTTGACATACATTTTCTTATATACATTTTCCATGCGAGAATAATGTATTTATATATATCACTATCGTTCAACTTCTCCAGCCAACTTTGGTTTTCCGGATATTGATATTATTACGCGAAAAGTGATACTCAACTAATAACAGCCGGATGATGCAAAAGTTAATGAAATCGGGAAGATTGCAACTGCGAAACTGCTCTTTTTTCCATCAACTTGTTGCATAAATTATTCAATTAATCCTATCAGAAACGTGAAATCTTTCGTATAACATCTTTTTATTTGAATTGAATACCTTCTTTTTTACTTCGTCATTTTAACTAATAACTAATTTTTATTTTTTTTTTTTTATATTAAATAAATATTTCAACTCGAGATATAGGTCAACTCAAACGCTTGAGAAAATCCGTAATTTCTGTTTAAAATGTGAAAATGTATGTTATTATATTACATTATAATATATATATATAATGTATTATATATATATATTAGGGTGGGTCAATTTTGTTTTTGCTGGTAATCTTTTTTTTATCCAAAAATCTACGAAAATTTCCCATAGCCAAACATTTTTCAAATTTTCGACCCATCCAAATATATATATATATATATATATATATGGATCTATGACATTTAGGCTAATCATTACATATATATCTATATATAATATGAATATAGATATACTTTTAATGGTTAGCCCAAATGACATAGATCCATATATATATATATATATATATATTCATGATATACTTTTCATTTTCTATCAATAATTTTTCTCATTAATTCATTAACTGAATTACATATTATTTTGTACATTGACTTTTAAACTACAATTGATCATGAAATTCCAATTTTGTTTCCATATAATAAGTTTATTCAAACTACCTCACTTTGTTCAACATAAACAATTGGCTTTAATATTTCAATGCATAAATGTTAAAAATACCACGTGAATACAAAAGAAACATGAATGTAATTATGTTAAAACGTATTTTCCATTAATGCTTATTTTTAACCTATATTTATGGTGTAATATATTGATCAACTATGAACAGCATTGAATGAACAAGAAAAGGTGCGCTCGCAATCAAGCATTACAGAATTAATCGGCAAAATGGTAAACGCGTTTATCCTAATATCGGCAAATTATGAAAATTATCGTTAATCAAAAATAAAATTGTTAACATTAAACTTAAGCTCCCCTTTGTGCTGATTTGCATCCATTTTTTTCTCTTCTTTCTCTTATCTTCATACTCCTTATTACCTTTCTAAATGGCATACTCGTGCAATCTGAATGTCTTTAACCATTTTATACCATAAAATGTCTATTGTTCAAAAGATGTACTTGTTTAAACAATCTTATCGAGATTCTCTTGTAATGCAACTTACAAATATCATCGCTTTTTTCATGTTACAAAATTAATTTAATTATGCAAAAAAAAAGAAATAATTTTCTTAATTATTTTTTTGAATTAAGAATTTTTAATTTTCATTTTTTATTTTTTTTATTTTATTAATATTTGTTTATATAATTATTTAAAAAAAGTTTATATTTTTGTTCAATTTTTTTAATTTTTTTTTATTATTTATTTACTTAATTATATAATAATAATAATAAATAATTGAATAATGAATTTAAAGCAAAATAATTGTTAATTTTGTTAATTTTATTAATTTTGTTAGTTTTTTCAATTTTGTTAGTTTTATTAATTTTGTTACTTTTGTTAATTTTGTTAATTTTATTAATTTTATTAATTTTATTAATTTTGTTAATTTTGTTAGTTTTGTTAATTTACATAATTTTATTAACTTGGTTAATTTTGTTAATTTTGTCAATTTTGTTATTTTTTTTTAATTTTGTTACTTTTGTTAATTTTTTTAATTTTGTTATTTTGATTCAATTGATTAATTTTTTCAACTTTTTTAGTTTTATACCTTTTTTCTTTTGTTAACTTTGTTAGTTCAATTTAATTTTTATTCAGTTATGTTAGTTTTGTTATTTTAAAAATTGTAATTATTTAATTTATTTTTTTGTTAGTTTCGTTGTTTTTGTTAATTTTGTTAATTTTGTTATTTTTCTTAATTTTGTTAATTTCGTTTTTTTTTGTTAATTTTGTTAGTTTCGTTAATTTTGTTAATCTTATTAATTTTATCCATTTTGTCGAGTTTGTTGATTTTTTAATTTACTTAATTTGATTAAGTTGGTTAATTTTGTTAACATTGTTAGTTTTATAATTCTTGTTATATTTTTGTTTTTGGTTATTTGCTTAATTTTATTACACATAGAAATTTTCCTATTAATAATAGAAAAATGGACACAAAATTACATGTAAAGACAATTTTACAATAATTTATGGGAAAATTGACAAAATTAATATGAAAATGTTCAATGTTTATTTTTAAATTTAATATAATTATCAACATTTTTTCAATAAATTACAAATCAGAGATCTATATTACACTTGTAGCTTCATTTTACTCTAACTTATAGGAATATTTGCTATTTTCGTTTTCTTAGCATAGTTCAACTTATTATTTTTCAATATCGTATAATATCTTCAACGACAAAAAATGTCCAACTTTCAATTCAATGTGTCTTCGCAGAATCACAGTCAATAGAAGTCAAGCCTAGTTCTCTATTTTAGGATTTACAGAGCGTATAATTTCGCGATAATGTCACGCACTTATGCCGCTCGTTTCTTTCTTAACGGTACAAAACATATTTGTTCTTTCCTCGAAGAAAAAGTGTCGTCCCAAGTTGAATAAACCGTTTATACGTTTCTCGCTTTGATTTTCAATGATGTTAACTCAAGCGTGGGAGGGATAAAATGTCAATTATGAAAGTCAGTGAGGCACACCGGCTGAAACGATGATAGCGATCGATCAATGTAGAAGTTCCCCACTGAATAACATAAAATGGTCATGATGTACCTGATGACCTTTGAGTCGCGGAGGTCGGTCTTCAAGAGTTAAACTTCAACATTTTATACCCGCCTTTCGTTTCGAATTAAATATTCATTTCAATATGACATTTCTATTTTCGAAATAAAAATCACAATCAACAAATTTAAAAACAAAAAAGTCTACTTTCCTGAATCTAATTAAAATTTAAATTAACATTTAATTATTTAATAATAAATAATTAAAATTAATTTTAATTATTAGATTAATGGCAAATTAATCGAATTAATGTTCCTTTTCCTTCCGCAGATAAATGCGCATATTAATTATTATCATAAATCAATCCACATACCAATTAGCAGCTACAATTACGTTCCTTTATAAAAAAAAAAAAAAAAAAAAAAAAAAAAAAAAAAAAAAAAAAAAAAAAAAAAAAAAAAACCCTTTACAATATTTTATCCCAAACGAATTGCTCCACATCCACATAAATTAGCCGATAAACATCAAAGTTAATAAATTAACACAGATGCTTATCGGCTGAAAAATGCAGTTATTTATTTCAAAACGTCTAACACAGATGTAAACGATTATCTGATTGAACTATGTTTACTATTCATCTTTTGCTAAACAAATGCAAAAGCAAAAAACAAGTAAAAAAGGGGATGAGTTTACGATTTTTGCATCAGTCGTCCTTGCAAAACTGTAGCATAGCGCGATTACGATGGTCGTAAGAAAACTGCCGCAACTTCGCGGATTTCACGGCAAAAAGTGCGGCCGAGTCATTAAACCAGACGCGACTATTAATAGAGAGCCGGAACAAGACGTTTTAATTGGTCGCGATTTCTCAACTATCCTAAGTATCGCTCACAATTATGCTCATGCAAGCAAATCGTCCTTCGAGGGAGAAAAGTCCACAATGACCTTCTATTGCAAATTTTATCTTCATCTCATTTTTTTTCATTTTTTTTTTGTTTTTTGTTTTCGCAATTTGCTTTTTTTGTAATGAAAAATAAGATGTCTGGGAGTGTAAAAGATAATAGTTCTATGATTACACGAATATAATATACTAGAATGTTCTAGAACTTTTTTTCTTTAATTTGCTAATTTATAATATTATAAAATACTGGATATTAAATATAATGATTGATGATATAATGATAATTGATCATTGTGAATTTGACATGATAGGTTTTGGTAATTTTGTTAATTTTGTTAATTTTGTTAATTTTGATAATTTTGTTAATTTTGTTAATTTTGTTACTTTTGTTAATTTGATTAATAATATTAATTTTCTTCATTTTGTTAATGTTGTTAATTTTGTTAGTTTTGTTAATTTTGTTAATTTGGTTGACTTTATTAATTTTGTTTATTTTGTTAGTTTGGTTAATTTCGTTAGTTTTATCATTATTGTTTATTTTATAAAATACTTGACATTAAATATAATGAAATGTCAGCGGCATTTAGAATTTGACATGATACATTTTTTGACAGCTTTAATGTAGTTGTATGTTATATCCCACACGATCGAAAATATATTTTTAAAATATATATAAAATATATTTGTCTGAAAAAAATATATTTGCGGCAAGAAATTATATAAATGGCATATATTTTTAATATATTTTCTGAAATATATTTGTAAAAATATATAAAAAATATATAAAAAAGAATATAGAATATATATTTTTTATACGTAAAACGGCGAGAAATTATATATTTTAAATATATTTTGAGAAATATATTTTCGTCCTTGTGGGTATATATATATTTACTTCAACATACTTGAATAGAATTACAGGCTTATACTAATATATTTTTTTTCTTGTTTAATTATATGAATATAAAACTGCGAATATTTGATTGAAATTAAAAAATAAGATTGTTTCCGTGAACAGATACTTTAATGTGATATATTTTTATTTAAATGTATCAAAAACAATATATAATAATTACTTTCAATTATATTAATTTATTTGATAATATAACTTGACTTTATTTAACAGAATATAAATATTTAATTAATAATTTAATATTCTTCTGTTCGATTATACAAATTTGAACAAATAATTATCCTTTTCGAAATAATAAAAATATTAACTCTAGCAAAACGAAAAATATATAGCCAATATATTGCTTATATATTCTGAATATACTTTTTCTATAAAAAAATATTCTTAATATATTCCTAATATATTCTTAATATATTCATATTACAATCATAATGTATTTTTAATATAATCTCAATATATTGAGATATGTTATTATGTTCTTATATTGTAAAATATATTCAAAGTATATTAAGATATATTAAGAATATATTAAGTATATACCCACACGAACGAAAATATATTTTCAAAATATATTTTGAAGCATGTGATTCCTTGTCATTTTACGTATGTAAAATATATACTAAATATATTATTTTATACATTTAAATATATACATTTTTGTAAATATATTTAAAAAATATATGTGACATATATTTTAGAGATATGTTTTACGTCAATACGTCAATGTGGGTATTAAGAATATATTAAGTATATATTGAAAATATATTAAGATCTTAAAAATATATTAAGAATGTCTTAAGGATATATTGACAGTATATTCGCAATATATTTTGCATGAAGATAGCTATAATGTCAAACTTCATTGGTAACATCAACTTTTTTTTAAGGTTTTGAACGTTATCTCGACATATCCATAACAGCGATCGTTTGATATAAAAGTTGATGCATTTTAATGACATAGCGTGGAGTCGCGTTCCTTTGTCTACAAAACCTCGAAGAGGAAAAGCAATAAGCATTTCTACGAGTTGTCATCGTAAATCGCGCTGGTTAACTGTGACGTTAATGCGATAATATATATCGAGTGGAGTTCAAACTCGGAAATCAAAAAAACGGCAAAATGCTGCACGTTTTTGTCGTGAAAATAGTTGCTTGTTGAAATTGCAATGATACGGCATTGCAACCTTCACAACAGTCATATTATAAGCTATTGGAATTCCGGTTTCAGTGCAATAAGTATAAATCATTCGCAAAATCGTGCATTTTTGCAAACGTTTCATATTTTAAAGTTTGAATGACAAGTTTTTCCAAACCCCTTAATTTGTACTTTTTTACATTTTTTTATTCAAGTTTAAATTTTTTTTTTTTTCATTTCTTTTTAAGATTTTTTTCATTTTTTTAAAAGAAACATTTTTGTTTTAATTGTTTAAAATAATTTTTGCAGCAAAAAAATAGATTTTCATTTAATTTTTTGCATATAATTTTGTGGGGGAAAAGAAACAAATAATTCAATTATAAAGTTGAGAGATTAAATAAAAAGTTAATTGCTTTGATACAATCATCTTGTAATATTTAACATATTTAATTTGATGCATTAAATGAACAATAAGGCATATCTAGAACTAATGGATCAAGATAACTGTGAAGAATTCGTAAAAGAAAACGTAGAAAAATCATCCTTTTACTTTTTTTAAGAGTCAATAATCTGAATGACATTTAACTATTTTTTTTTTTTTTTTTTTTTTTTCAATTAATTATACTTTTTTAAGGGAACTTTTTTTTAAATACTTAAAGATTTGCGTAGCAAAACATAAAGTATATTGTTAATATATTTTTAATATATTCTTAATATATTCTTAATATTTTCTTAATATGTTTTTAATATATTCTTAATATATTTTGAATATAATTTTAATATATACTTAACACCCGTAGAGAAAAAATATATTTTGAAATATATTCAGAAATATATGGAAAATATATAAAATATATTTTCTGCAAAAAGATATATATTTTTTATATATTTATATATACTTTTAAAAAATATATTTAAAATATATTCAACATATATTTTAAGTGGCAAAAAATTATATATTTGTAAAAATATATTTTTTCTTAATATATTCTTAATATTTTCTAATTTTTTTTATTACATTCTTCATGTATTTGTAATATATTTTATAAATAGGATTATATTGAGAATATAGTTAAATGAACATATTACATTAATTAATATATTAATATTAATATATAATGAATATATTCCCACAAGGACGAAAATATATTTCTCAAAATATATTTGAAATATATAATTTCTCGCCGTTTTACGTATAAAAAATATATATTCTATATATTTTTTTTATATATTTTTTATATATTTTTACAAATATATTTCAGAAAATATATTAAAAATATATGCCATTTATATTTGAAATATATAATTTCTTACCGTCTTACGTATACAAAATATAAGTTCAATATTTTTTTATATATTTTTTATATATTTTTACAAATATATTTTCGAAAATATATTCCATATATAAAATTTCTTGCCGCAAATGTATTTTTTCAGCAAAATATATTGTATATATATTTTGAAAATATATTTTCGATGTGGGTTATAATATTAATTATATATTCAGAATATATTAAAAATATATTCGCAATATATTTTTCGTTTTGCTAGGATTTATTCACTGAAAACTGTATCTTAATTATATGCACAGCTAATGAATTCTTACTAATGACGACCATCAATTTAATTCCTTTATTAAATGTGCTTAATTGCAACAATATAAAACCCATACAAATCTATTACCATTTAATTAAGCTAATGATGATTTTATGACAGCAAAGTTTAGAATTTAAACCTAATTAACCTTAAACAATTAATTATGAAGCGCCAATAAACGGAAATAAACGGCTAAAGTGAGGAAATGTTGATCCAAATATAAATCAAGTTTAAGTTTCGTGAAAATGAAAAATGGCTAATTAGTTTATTCACTTTATTTATTAATTAAAAGCCAAAGAGAAAACACTTGATATCGCGACGAGAAACTACTGCATAATCATTTTTTGCTTAACTTATGTTATGTTTCTGCTGTTATCTCTATTGCAGTTTGATAAAAACTTTTATAATTACAAATATTTTGATAATCGTTGATTTATATTTGAAATTACATATTGATTAATTTCTAATTTCTTCTTTGATATATAAATTAAATGAGAATTTATGAAAAAAGGATAAAAATTGTTTAATGATAAAAAGTAATTTTAAAGACAATTCCTCACAGATGAAAATATAAAATATAATTTTATATTTAGTAAATAATATAAAATTAATATATATAAATTATATTTATAAATTAATATCTAAATTATGTTTTTTTTATTTATTATATATAATTTTATATTGATTTATTTGAAAATGGTAATTATGTAACTTAATTTTATGTTACTTTTTCTAATTTTGTTAGTTTTGTTAATTTTGTTAATTTTGTTAATTTTGTTAATTTTGTTAGTTTCATTAATTTTCTTAACTTAGTTAATTTTGTTATTTTTGTTAATTATGTTAGTTTTGTTAACTTTGTTAATTTGATTAATATTATTAATTTTCTTCATTTTGTTAATTTTGTTAATTTTGTTAGTTTTGTCAATTTTGATAATTTTGTTAATTTGGTTGATTTTATTATGATTTTGATTTTATTAAATTTGTTAGTTTTATCATTATTGTTTATTTTATTAGTTTTGTT
>JABFPJ010006416.1:0-10950 GCA_022817425.1 Gryon sp. ZL-2020
TTAATCATTTTATTAATTTGTAAAATTTATTGCATTGTTAATAATATTAATATTATTTATTTTAATATTTTTTTTAAGTTTTGCACAAATTATGTTGAAATATCTTATTTATAAATATTCTCAAACAAATAAGTAATTTCACTTTTCTGAAGTTTCCAATGTATCATACAGCAGCAATTTTTTCTTTAATAACTAATAATTGGTTTATTTATTATTTTATTACTTTATTTGTTTTTAATTTTAAATATTATTGCTTTTTAATATTGTTATAGAATTGTATAAAACACATTTTTCATAGATATATACACGTATATACACATGTATATATACGTAAAATTCACAGATTTAATTTATGAAAAAGACAAATATTAAAAAAAAAGAGATTATTTAATGAATCATGTATAACAATATAGAATTAAGGCAGCACTATTTATAAGGTTCTACTATTTTTTAACATCTTACACTTTTTTAAAGTAAAATATAAAATATAGTAAAAACTGTAATACACAACTTCTTAATTTTTCTAACTTCATTATCTACATTTGTTTATGTATGTTTTTTTATTTATCTAAGATTTTTTGACCCTATGTGTACCCTATTTTATCATTTACAGTAAAAATATCATTGATTTAATCATCTAAGTTTATCATTTCAACTAGCATATTAGAGATTTATTTCCAAAACTAGACGGTAGAATAATTTATTTCGATAAATCATTGCAAAGTGTATGTTCTACATAATGACATACTAGTTTTTTATAAAAATCCTAAAAATAGAAATTAACATATTAATAACAAAGTTAACTTTGTTAGTTTTGCTTATACTTCCAATCTTAAATTGCTTATCTTTGGCAATTAAAATATCTTAATTACTATACAGTAAAAAGGACTAATTTAAAAAAAAAATTGATTAAATTAAATAAGTAAATACAAAGTTTGTCATTGCTGTACATTATATAATGTTATATATAAACTTAGAAATAATGTATTATTGTTAGCTAAATCAATATATAACTATTAGATTTCTTTTTTACACGTTTCAGTGTTAAAACTGAGATATAACTGAAAATACGTGTTATTTAATTGTGTAAGACACATCGGTTAAATAATTTGATTTAAAAAGAAATTTATCGACATTTTAAATAAATGTTTATATTTTATAACTACACCAAAATTATAATTAATGTAGTTGCTACCTTATTTCTATGTAAGATAAATCAGTTACTTCATTTTATTCAAATAAATCGGAATTTAATTAAGAGAGTTTATCCTCAACTTTTTACACTTTTTTTTCTGTCACCGAACACGATTCAACCCACAGTATCGGCACTCCTCATTCATATCCTACATATTTCCTGCATACTATATATACATCTCTGTTTTCCGTGTTTCCATGCAAAATAATGCATCATTTGAGTGCCGACTTTTCATGCGGACGCAATATGTTCAATCACGCATTCTTTGTTTTAACGTGTCTGCAAATTATATCTTTTCTTAATGCTGACGGTATTATTAATTTTCAACTATCACTGCCTTGTCAATTCACACCCGTAGACAGTTTTATTTATTTATTCTTTCATTTTCACTTTCTAAATTGCACGTTCTTACTTTTATTTTTTTGCAATCAATTAAAAAAATCAGTATATAATATTTTGTATAACTTTCATTTCATTTTACCACTTTTTTTTGGTTCTTTTATGTTTGTTTAATAATTATTTAATCTTAAAGTAATTTATATGTTTTATGGGAAAAAATTAAATTTGTTTTGAAATCTTACAGCTTCTTTTTTGACTCGGCGTTTACTGGACGTAAACAAGAGACAAGTTGCAACAATGGCTGAGGGTTTCAAAAAGCACGAGGTGGTGCCCGATGTGGTTGATACCGTGCCACCTGCGAGTATCAAAATCTCTTATGACAGTGGAGTAACTGTTAATCAAGGCAACGAGCTTACACCTACCCAAGTCAAAAACAAACCAACTGTCGAATATGATGCTGATTCCAATTCATTTTACACCCTGTGCATGACTGGTAAAATAATTTACTTAATAATTAAAGTAAAATAATGAAAGTTTACTTAATAATTAAAGTAGAATAATGAAAAACAATTTCATTCAGTTTGCAATATATTTCTTTCGAAATGCAATACATTGCATTTCGATTAAAACAATTTTAATTTGAATTTTCAATCTGAATTTTCATACTTAAATAATGAATCAATGATATTGATACTTTTATAAAAAATTCTAATAATCATTTTTCCAATTGTCTATCCAATATACTTCAAATTTACAACTTTATAAAAATAAATTGTAATATAATTTTATTTTACAATGCTATTGTATAAGTACAGTAGAATAAAAGAAGGAGTGCAGTTTTTGCGTGTTTTTGGATTATTATTTTGATTTATTTTAAAAATAATGACGAAATAAAATTAAAGTTAAGGAAACAAATATAGACAACGAAATAGATAAATTTCAAAATATGTCTGTTTCAAAAGTTTGTTTAATATACTTAAGAAACTGAAATATATAAAATATCTTAAACATTTTTTTCATTCGATTTAAATGAAGAATTTGCATTTAATACTATGGCAATTGAATTATATAAAATATAAGTAAAAAAGTATATGGAAAAATGTTAATTAACGCGAATATGTAATTTTGTGTTTGTTTTGCAATTAAAAGCGTGATTTCATGCAAACAAAACGTTCTAGCATTGTCAATGTATATTATGTAATCTAATTGTAAATTCATTACAACTGTCTACTTAAAAGATTTTGTAAAGTAAATTCAAAGGTTTTCCTGTTCTAGCGTTTAAAATCACATACAAGTTAATTCACTATATTTAAAATCGCACACGAGAAAAAAAAATGTCTGAAAAATTAATAATAATTAATAGTCGCGCAAATGACCTCAACATATATAAAATATTCTTTTTACATGAGCAATACATGATTTACAAATTACATATAAATTTATACAAAAATATAAAAAAAACTTGATTTTCCTGTTTAGATCCCGATGCACCAAGTCGAAAAGAACCGAAATTCCGTGAATGGCACCACTGGTTAGTTGGAAACATCCCGGGAAACAATGTCTCTCAGGGTGAAACTTTGTCGGAATATGTTGGATCTGGTCCACCGAAAGACACTGGACTTCATCGTTACGTTTTTTTGGTTTATAAACAACCATCAAAACTGACCTTTGATGAGAAACGTCTTACCAATACCAGTGGAGATGATCGCGCAATGTTTTCCATTCGAAAGTTCGCGAAAAAGTATAATCTTGGCGAACCAATTGCCGGAAATTTGTACCAAGCTAGTTACGATGATTACGTACCAATTTTGTATAAACAACTTGGTGCTTAAACTGTCGTGTCTTCAAGTGTAAACATACGTAAAATCAATTAAAACAGTCAAAATATTCTTTTACTATTTGTACATTAATAATAAAGTAATAGTTAAAAGCTAAACTTTTGTTTTCTCATTGAGTAATATGTACTATTACTTCAGTTACTAAAAGATTTTCTTTTATTTTTATGATCATTATTTAACAATATACTGTATTTGTTTTAATGTAAAATAGAATTATTGTTTAGAAAACAATAAAGTAATTACAATATTACAAATTGTAAAATTTATAGAAAAGCATAATTCAACAATGTTTTTTCTGCGTCATTTTTTCCTTATTTGTAATAATGTTGTTAATAATATTTAAACTGCATTATTTCTTTTTCTTGGACAAGTAAAATGTAGAATTTGTTGCCATAAAATGTCTTATTAAATTAGACGTGTGCTCAAGAGGACGACAGCAAGGAAGATACAAAAAATAAAAACATGAGAAAATATTTTAAATAATAATGACACTAATAACCGCAATATTATGCACCAGCTAATTTATTTTATGACAATACTCTTCAAGGCAAACCGAATCTTCATTTAAAAATTTTTACATAACAATTTTCAGGTTTGCAACAAGTTTAACTTTTCTATGTCTTGTTGTGTCTCATATATTAGTTAAAGAAATACACCATACAAACAGCACACACACACATACATACTCAAAAGCCACAAGTTCGTGTGGGGGGAAAAATAAAAGTCGGAGATCTCGATGATCTGCCAACTCTTTCCGCAGGATTCTCAGTGTTGTGCTTAACGTCCGACAAAGATGAAGTGTTTCTTATCCGGTAAGACAATTTCTTCTAAAACAATTCATAGTTTTTTTCAAGTTTTAAATAATATATAAATAAATAAACTTGTATTTGTATTTTCATTATTTTTGTAAATGTATTTCAGCGCTTTTAATTTGTGCGCTTGCATTTACAAGAGCCGATGTTGCTAGCAAATTCCAAGAGGACAAAATTGTTCCTGATATTATTGACAACCCACCTAATGAAATTATTGAGGTAAAATTTTAGTTTAACATTTCTTGCTTTAATTATGTTAATGTTTTTTGTGTATTTTAATTGCTTAAATACAATTTAATTATTAATTTGTATTATTTACAGATTAAATACGGCGATAAAGAAGTAAATTTAGGCAATGAATTTACTCCAACAGAAACAAAAGATATTCCAGAAGTTCATTACAAACATGAAGGCGGAATTCTTTACACTTTAGTGATGTCTGGTAAATATCATACCGTTTTAGAATAAGAAAATGATTGTGAAATAACGCGTCATTGTGTCTTTATGTTCAAGAAAAAACTCAAAGTAGAGTTTTCTTAATTTTTTTATTAGAAAGCTATGCTCCCAATTGGTGTCTATTGTTATGTTAATTCTTGGCCATAAGTTGTCATTTCATTTGTTTATTCATATAAAATAATCACAGACACAGCGATGTTTGTGATTATATACAATGTTACGTGACTCCAACAAGACGTCATCTACTTTCACACGGAAAACCTGTTTGAAAACGAAAATGTGTCACCATAATAAACTTAAAAAAAGTTCAAAAGCTGAGATTATTTTTGATGTTTAAATTAATTTTATATTACTAATTCAATACTTTTATGTTATTTAACATTCAGTAAAATTGCTGTAAAAATGCTGATTATTTGATTATGGTCATTTTTAATTTCAGATCCTGATGCACCAGTTAAAGGATACAATCGAGAATGGCAACATTGGGTTGTAGGAAATATTCCCGAAGATAAAGTAGCAAAGGGAGAAGTTTTGACAGAATACTTCGGACCTGCTCCGCCACAAAATACTGGAACTCATCGTTACGTTTTCTTACTCTACAAACAAAATCAAGGATCCATTACTTTTGATGAAAGAAGAATTGGCAATAGGTAAAATTCAAATTGGATATTCTATTTTTTATCAGTTACAATTCTATTTATGTATTAAATTCTGTTGAAATAAGAGTAATTTAACTTTCTTCTTTTACTAAATTGTTCAATTACTTACTTAAATTATTACTAGAAATTGTGTTAAAAAATATTACTAAAAGTAACATTATTTATTAAAATAAATAAAGTAAAATAGTTAATTAAAACTTATCAATTTCAAAATAATAATCACAAATAGCTGTTTGATTTCGATTTATCGTTTTGATATCTTCTTAAATTACTTTTATAGAAATAGTTAAAAGGAGAAGTCTAGTTTAAAATTTAAATATACATAATAAATTTTTTTAATACTAGGGACAGCCGCAGAAACAGGTTCTCCGTGAAAAAATTCGCCCAGAAGTATAATCTCGAAGGTCCGATTGCTGGAAACTACATGAAAGCAAAATACGACGATTACGTACCAACTGCGCATAAACAAATCGGAATCCATCAATAGATTATCCTCATTTTATTATCATCCCAGTTTTTTATTGTAACTCATTATTTCATGTATAAAAAACATTTGTTCAAAAGCAAACTTTGAAGTGTCATTATTTTAATAAGCTTTACGCATCATTTAATGTTTTACTAACTATACAATAAATGATAAGATATACCTTTGAAATCATTTTGTAATTTAAAACAACTAAATAAAAATTAAAAAGTTGATTTTATTACTTACATTTAAAAAAAAAACATACGCAATTTTTTTTTTTTTTTTGATAAATAAAATACACAAGTTTTATGCGCATATAATGAAAATGCAATTTACAATGATGTACAAATTTGTTTGCAACGCGAGCATAATTCATTTTCACTGTCCTCTGGATACCTTCGGCATCGCTTACATACGGACTGAACAATTTGTTCCATACTTATCTTCACTGTTTGGCACGATGAATCTTCCTTAAGTTCTACTGATGATACTTGAAGTATTTCGCAAAGTTCAGAAGTCGACGAAATTTGTTCAGGATGAATTACCTTGAAAAGGCATTTTAATTAATGTATATATTTCAATGACCTCAATTTTACGATTACTCAACTCAAAATTAATGCTAATACTAACTTTTAGAGTGGAATGCAATTTTGGATTAACATCGATTTTTGCATTATACATCCATGTGTTTGTTTTCACCAATTTATTTAAGTCACTCTTAATATTCAATGCAGTTGTAACAATTTGTTCTATCTCTGGTTTATTCCAATCTTCTGGCACTTTATAATCTAAATGAAATAGAGGAACTGAAACTATAACAGAAATTGCAGGTTTTTAATACAAATTAAGTACAATTTCTGTTGATTAATTTTATTTTGTTTAATGCATATTCAAAATATTACCAAGATTTTCAGGATGATAGAGCCAAACTTCCTCAGCAAGGAAGGGAAGTATCGGTGCAATCGATCGCGCGAGTACCGTTAAGGTTGAATTTAGGACATCGGTTGCAGCAATTCTATATGGAGAATCCACTTTTTCGCAATATAATCGATCTTTGATCATGTGACCATAACCAGCGGATATTACATTTGTTGTGAAATACAATATTTCTTTGGTTACATTGTGAAATTCATAAGCATCATATAATGCATTTATCTATAAAAAATATAAATTTATATAAACATTAATTACTTATGATTTTTTTTATAAATGTAAGTTATCTAACGAAGTACCTTTTTATTGTAATGATAAAGTTGGTTTAACATATATAAATCTATATGTAAATATTCCGGTTCAACTTCAATATTTTCTTCGTATGGATGTATCGCCCCTACAAGAAATCGCAAGATCGATCGAATTTTTTGAACAGAATCTGCACTGGCTCGAAGCAACTCATCCTTTACCGGTACTTGACTATGTTGACAACCATGATGAGCTACCCACCATCTGTTATTTCATATTTATATAAATAAAAAGGAATAATGTTAATTTCAATTTTTCACAAGTGAATTGATATGCTAACATTTATTAAATAAATTCAAATAAAACCTGAGTGTATCAACACCAAATGCTGGCTGTTTCTTTAAATCTTTTCCCCCTTTTATAATTTCCTCTGGAGAAATTACGTTGCCGATTGATTTTGACATTTTGTTATCATTTTTGTCAACGGCAAATCCGTGTACAAATAAAGATCTAAAAGTTTAAAACAGTAAATTAAGTGTTTTATCTAAATCAACTTTTTTAAAGCATTTATTTTGCAAGAAAAATCTTTATCGTACTTAAACGGAGATCGATTTCGAAGAGCAATAGAAGTCAGCAATGAAGATTGGAACCATCCAGTGAATTGGTCCATTCCTTCAAGACAAACATCCGCAATTTTGTCTGGTATTACAGCTGACCATGAAATACCACTATCGAACCATATGTCTAGAATATCCTGAATAAAGTATTTATAACATGTTAAGATTTCATTATTTCATTATTAAAATCAATTAACGTATAAAATAAATAATTAATTTATCTCACTTGTCCTCTCTCGATTTCCGACGAATCGAGATTTAGGTCTTGAAGCAATTTTTTTCCAGCTAACTTTTCAATCGACATTGTCCACCAAAAGTCGGTTCCGTGTTTTTCTATAAGTCTGCATAATCTTTCGATCCATTCTCTGAAGTATCGGATATTTTGTGAGTATTCTACATTAAATAATAATTATCATGTCAATGTAAAATATATGAAGAAGTCAGTTTTTACCTATTTGTAATGACTTCTTTAGTTTTTTTATGAAACAATACTGGAATCGGAGTTCCCCAGACTCTTTGCCTCGAAATACACCAATACGGACGTGATTGAATTTGGTTGTGTAGCGCTTTTTTACCTCCAATTTCATTTTGCGATGGATAAATTTGTATATCATTTAAACTGTCCTGTCCATTAAATCTTGTTTTAGTTTAATTGTTTAAATTATTATCTCAACTTAAATGACAATTAAACTTACAATTGCCTGTTGTTTTATTTTGCTTGTATCTATAAACCATTGATGACTAGCTCTTTTTAAGACTGGTTTTTTCGTTCGCCAATCGTAAGGATAACTGTGCGTTAATTTATCTACACTTAATATATCGTTCTGTAAAATTTGCAATATCATTTGTTGGCCTTCTTCAAAGACATTTAATCCTTTAAATTGCTCTCCGGCTTCGGCTGTGTAACATCCATTTTCATCCACCAGACTTATCTATTATGCAACAAATGAAGAATTTGTATTCAATGAATTTGAATTATTAAAAATAACTATTTAGAATAGAATATATTTGATGATAAGAAAGAAACATTGCAAACGTACAACAGGAATTTTATTCTCCAGAGCAACAAGAAAGTCTTCAGAGCCATGCGCAGGCGCAGTGTGAACAAGGCCTGTTCCTTTATCAGTGGTAACGTGAAATGCAGGTAAAAATGGTAAAGTCACACCAGTTAATGGTTGTGAATAAGTCGATCCCGCTAATTCATTTCCTATAGACAATTTTGTTTTGAGTAGAAGAACAAATTTCATTCAATTCAATATTCTATTAAAATTACTCTCATTGTGAAAATGTACATTAATAAAGGTATTCCTTTAGAAAATATTCGATTTATTATATACCTTGAAAAGATAAAAGTGTTTTCGTTTCCCCGAGTTTTTCTTTCCAATTTTCTAACAATTCTTCTGCAAGAATATAACAATCTCCTTGACTATTTTCAATCAAACAATATTTGACAGAATTAGAATAGCACAAAGCTTGATTTGCTATTAATGTCCACGGCGTTGTCGTCCAAGTAAGAGCATAGATTTTACGATCTTTAAACTGAGCTAAAACTGCAGGCAAATCAACCATTCGTAAACGAAGCATAGTACAAGTGCTTTCATGTTGTTGATACTCTAATTCAGCTTCGGCTAAAGCAGTTCTAAATTAAAGACAATGTTTCCATTAAATAGAATTTATAGAATTTTAAATTAAATAATTATATTAACAATTTCATTTTTATTAACTAACTTTGATGTTGGTGACCAGTGAACTGGTTTGAAGTCACGATAAATTAACTTTCGTTCATATAATTCTATGAATTGTCTTAATTGATTAGTAATATAAGATTTGGAATTTGTAAAGTAACATCCAGAGTCTTTCCAGTCTGCCATAACTCCCCACGATGCAAAGACTTCTCTTTGTTTTACCATTGTCTCATAAGCAAAACTTCTTGCTAAAAATGAGGCATTATTTTTTATTTCTTACTCTTTGTGTTCTATACATATTATACTTTGTTACATTCTGTTATATACCTAATTCACGTATTTGAACAGGTGTCAACTCCTCATTCATAATAGATTCTGACAATGCTTTAAGTTCAATTGGCAATCCATGGCAATCCCATCCAGGAATGTAATGGACCTTTTGCCTTTTAATAACTTTACTTCTAATTGTAATATCCTTTAAAATCTGCAAAATTATATAAGAACCATAAATAATATTGCAACACTTAGAACGATAGATTTTATGTGATTATAATAACAAAAATATATTTATTTAAATGCCTTATTAATAGCATGACCCATATGAAGTTCTCCATTGGCGTAAGGTGGACCATCGTGTAAAACAAATTCTGGCTCAGATAAATTGGCTCTTTGCCAATTATATAAATCCAAAAATCCACATTTCTGTAAATGTTTGAAAAGAATATAATAAATGCAAATGACTGTTATAAGTAATTACTAAATTTTGCAATATTTGTAACAAAAATTAAATAAGCAAATATAAATGGCTCTGCTTATTTTTTGTTAAATTAATAATTAATTATTTAATCAAACATTTTTGTTGTATACACGGATTTTACCTCGATTATATATTTATCCAATTCATTGCGTTTATCTGTTTTAATACGCGTAGGAAATGATGTTTGTGGAAGCAAAACAGTGTCCGAGTATTGTTTCTTCGCCGAAATTTCTTGTGTCTTTGAATAAAGTCTTACAACTGCTCGCTTATATTGTTTAATAAACGATTTATGATTTCGTTTGAAAAGCGCATTCAAACCGGCTAACATTTTTCATTTAATTCACCGTTATTATTGCTTCGAAATTGTTTACAGTAATATTAATAATTCACTTTTAAACGAACAAAACTTCATTTATAAGTAATAAATGGTTTTGTTGTTCTTTAATTAACAATTATAATTATGGATTAGTATATGGAACATTATAATTTATCATAATCATAATTAAAATATAAGTAAACTGCAATTCTTGCAGTACAGGTTAACTGAACATGTAATTATTTCTTTACATGCAATAAATACTCCTTTCACAAATATGTACTAAAATTTAAATTAATTTGATAAAACATCACTGATTGTTAACAATTATTTCTGTTCTTTTAACAGGCTTTTTTGTTAATTTATATTGAATTATTTTTATATTTGCAAAATTGAAAAATATATGAAGTAGTTTCGTTTCAATTATCGTAACTTTGTCAAAGCAATGTGAATTATCATTTATTAAGCTGCATTCATATGACCGATTTAGGCACTTTAATTCTTCTTCTTCTTCTTCCTTTCGTTGGCGCTGAACTACCAGTTCATTGGGCCATAATCTCAGTTGTCATTCCTGCCATACCAATATGACGGCGTAAAATCTCAGTATCTTCATAGACTATCTATCTAT
>JABFPJ010006417.1:0-10949 GCA_022817425.1 Gryon sp. ZL-2020
AAAAAAAAAAAAAAAAAAAAAAAAAGAAAAAGAGAAAAAAAGGGGGGAAAAATGCTCGCAGAAGCCGTAGCAGTGCTCTGTGGTTAACGCAATGAATCTACAAACCATGCCGATCGTACGAGTTATTTACGCGTGAATTGCAGCACGAATTTGGCTCGAAAAGGGCTACCCGATGTAAGATTAAACGTCGCGTATCGGACGGGCGCGCAAGATAGCGTTGATTGTAATTAATAGCCTGCGATCGCCGAAGCCTCGGCCTTGCAGCCGCTTAATTGTCGAAAGAAGAGTAACGGCGCGAACTCACGCCAACCGCGGGGTCCTCGATTGTTTGGACAGACGAAAAGAAAATGTCTTTCAATCTCTTCATCTTCTTTGCTCAACTGCCCACTTTTGTGCATCGTAAAATGTATATACGCTTCAATGAGCCAGCACTCAATTTTAAATTATTTCTCTATTAATTCAACAAAATTCATTTCAAAATGTATTTTTAAGATTTTAAAGTAATGTTGGAATATTTGAATTATATTAATGCAAGGATTTAGGTTAATTACGGGATATTTATAATGAATAAAGACGTTTATAATGGTTAATATATACGCAAGAAAATAATAAATGTCTAAATTAGTCCGATAGAAGTTGATGCATAAAGTATTTTTTTAAGTTTTTAAGTATACTTACGACAGCTTATTATCGTCGAAATTTTAATAACTTTGAAAAACTTCGATACTTACACAAATCTTAAAGTACGTACACGTCCTCTTATAAAATAAAGTATCCATTACGCCACTTCTCCGCTTAATTTTGCTGTTAGGCTTTCCTTAGACCCCCTAGACTAAGGCCTTCCCATGAGACGTACGCTAACTTTGAAAACAGCCTCAGATTCCCCATGTTTTATTCAAAGTTGTAAATTGTTCCAGAAAAGTTAGATTATAATTTTCAACTTTTGACGAATTTCGATATAAGAAATAAGACACATTCAATTTCACTTCCATTTGCACAAAGTAAGAAGTTTATCAAATATTCATGCTGAGCCCAAAATAACTTCAAATTCAAAATATACGAGTAATATCGTTATGTAATAACTTTATCTTTGTTTGATTTATCTATTCAAAGCATTTGCAAGGAACAATTTTGTATTTAATTATTATTCAAAAAATGCTTGACAAATTCATATGAAAGTTCTTTTTTTGGAATCATAAAAATGATATTTTTTAATACTTCCAAAAATTTATCGATATTTAAAATATATATGAATACATATATTGTGGGATTTTAGAGTATGAAATGCAGTACTTAATATACTGTACTAAATTTATCCTTTCTACCGCATTTTGGCACATGTGATTCTAAGGGAGAAGGCTTCGTACGTACATGGCGCCACAAATTACTCACGGTTGGTTCACTTGTGATGGACAATTTCCTCACTTTGTAAGGTTTTCTTGAAATGCTGCATCGTATTTTGAATCAATTTTATTTCAAGAATTTAAGTGAAAGTATACATTAATACAACTGTTTCTATATGGACTTCTTTCATTAAAAATATTTATCTTGCTAAAACACGTTGAGTCATAATAATAACAAAATACAATAATCATTGCAAATAACGCAACTTTTTTAACAATGTCTTTACTAAAATGTTGAACAAATGTTACTTTCGCAAGAGAAATGCGAAAAATGTAAAATTGAAAATCGTAAAATTCTTTTTCCTAATGTGGTAGCTCTAAGAAAAAGGAAAAAGGAAGGTGAAACCTTCGTCAGACAGTGTAAAAAGACTGCGTGAAAGAAACTCTTCTACGGACAGTATAATAAGAGGATAATCTCGACAGGTACGGGAAACTAGGATAATTTCTGTAGCCGATGCTGAGAAACGCGTCGAGCTTGATTTATAACAGGATCCTGGATTACCGATAAACACAGTCGAAGACCTGCATTATCATCGTAGGTAAGAGCAGTTCAGGCCAAGAATGAAGGCCTGATTCAAAAAGAAGAAATGCAAAAAAAAAGAACAAAAAGAATGACAAACCCAAAAAAAGAGGGGGGAAAAAGGAGAAAAAAAGAGAGATAAAAACGGGGCGACGGGGGAGAGATTCGCCTTGATCCGCGCAAGATTCCAGATTGGCTGCCGATTATGCCGAGTTGTGCAGATTTACGGGCGTGCGAGAAACAGCAATCGCGATTTATTTATAGTTCTTCGGGAATCACTTATTTTGCCCCGTCCATATCCCGGACAAAGCTTTCGCAGGCTTTTATCTATCGGCCTCGTCGCTTCTTTCTGTGTTGGTTGCTGCCAATAAGAGGAGGAGCAGCAGCCGAAGAGAACTTTTGCGCGCGGCGCTACTCTTCTTCTTGGCGTAGCCGCCACCGCCGCACACGTGGAGATACGCGCATTCTACAACGACCAAAGAGACACACAACACCAACGACTATCGCTTCCTTTTCTCACTTCCATCCGCACATTTTTACGCTGATTGCGAGAACCTTACGCATTTCTTTGAAAAAACACGTGCATACCTGTTTCTGAACTGGTTCTTCAAATCCCGCGAGATCGACTACTTTGCGTATTGTCGGCACACACCAGAAACGAGAATATTATATAGAACTTTATGTGCGGTTACAAAAGTGTAATCATGTTTTCAGTAATATTATATTAAATTGTTGAAAATAAGGTTATGGAGTGTAACAGTATAAACAAGATACTTTGCATACAATTTACGTTAAAATAACACACTATTAAAGTGGAATTATCAAATCGTAAAAATGATCATAAATCGCATTTTCAGAAGTGATTTTTGTTGGATAAAAATGTAGTTGATTTTTAAGCTATTATGTTATGATTCATAAAAGTAAATAAATTACAAATTTGCATAATAACAAATTTCATATCATATTCTCAATAATATTTTGCTAAATTATCGAATAACGATAATACTTTAATTATATATACATTACTTTATGCAATATATTTATTAGAAAATACAACATACATTTAGATCTCTATGTATTCCTAAATAATTAGATCAAAAAATACAGTCAATATTGTTAATACATTTTAGAGCAATTTCCTAATTACTTACTTAATATAGCTAACATTCGATTCTTGGAACTGAATAAAGTTGAAAATTTGCCGACGTATATTCCAGGCATTTATGTACAAATGATCACCTAACGGTAGGCGCCATATACCAAATTCATTATCAGAAAAACTGTAAAAACATTATTATAAATATTTAAAATGTGTGCATATTTAAAACAAAAAAATTAAATTAAATTAAAATATGTAGTATTTTATTGTAAAACAAAAAATTCTTTACAATTTATACACTTAAATTAAAGTAATTGAAACATAATTAATTTTACAGTTAAGTTAATTTCCAATTACTTATATTCATTATTTACTAAATTGTATTAACAAATTTTGAACAACTATAAGTGATTTGACTTAAGATTGACATCACTGTTGATATTTGAAATTGACTTGGATACAGATGCTAATGGAACGAAGCAAACTTTAATAACTCCATACAGTTAAATAAATATTCCATTCTGTAATAAAAGCTTACAACCCGGCATTCACTCATTTCAAATTTCAATATTTATGAACAACATTTTATTATCCATAATGAAAACGGCATCTAAAGTATGAAGTGGGTTACATATAACTATTTGCCAACTTCATACAAGTCATAAAAAGCACATATCATTTTAAATTAAAAACACAACACATCATCTCAATAGAAAATAAATATTGTATCAAAAATTGTATGTCAAAATGAAGACATCACATTTGGATATTAAAAGCCGTCATATTTTCATTGAACATACGCAACTGAAATTGCACGTGTGCAAAAATGCCGCCAAAATGACACATGCGTTTTGCATTTTGCAAAACGAGTTATGATATCTGAAAATGAAGAAATCTTTGAGCTGATTTATTTGGAGCGGCGGTTTCTTACGCCTCTCGTGAGTACACGTAATTATCATATCGGGGGTCTCGTTGAATAAATCCCTGCCGCAGCGTCCTAATTGCCTTAGCCGGCGATTTATTAAATTGCTCTATTACATGAGCGTTGCCTTCGGGACTTACGATCGATTGCGATGATACTCATCGGCTTCTCGCCACCTCGGTTCACGTTTTGTTCCTCTATACCCGCAAACGTATTGTTTATGGAAATTGCACGTCTTTCCTTCGCTTACATTTTTCTTGCCTTCACTCTTATATGTATATGATATACATATTTATATTTGTATATGTATTAGCTCGGCGATTATAAACGATGATGATGCATCGTTTGCGCGTGGTGGTAGAAATGCATACATACATACACTCGACGTGCTCAAATTAACGGTTTTATAAATGTATCTTCAAAATTCTCCACTTGCTGGAAGACGAAACGGCATAAATATTTTTTTGACAAGTGCTTATTTCGCAACAAAATTTTTCATTATACTTAAGAAGGAATGCAATGTTGCAGTTTCATAATCGCGGCTTTTTTGTTGTAACTTTACTGATGTATTAATCAAGAATTATTATTAAAAAAATAATAAGTTGAAAATGTTTTTTTCTTATTTATCAACGTCAGTTTTAAAATGATCTCATCATTTTTAAAAGCAACTTTTCATCTATTTGAGAGAGATTAGAATTAGATAGACATTCCACTTTTTTTTACTCGAGTAATGTACAGATACTTTATAAAGCTTTGTTTGCCCGCAGCAAAGGTAATCTTTCAGTGTTACAAAAAACGCAATATCAATGAATGTATTAGACGTGAAAGTTACTACATTTCCCGCTGATTACAAGCATTTTGTACATTTACGGCAATATGAAATAATCTTTACAACCAAAATAATATCAAATTATACAACGCTTTTTTTAATTTCAAAAGCAAATAAATTACCACGACGTTTTAATAATCGTGCTTGTTGACCTTTCAAATAATCTTCCTTCATGTAATTTTGATTCAATGAAATCGCATTTTCAACGTATTCAACTGCAATATCAAATGTAATATCGTAATGTGCTGACACTACAGACATACACTTTAATAAACCGGTGACATCTTATAAATATCAGATGTACCAGATGTTTTACTTTAATCATGCTTTCTTTTCTTGAGTACCTGCGCCATCATACGAAGTGAAGCATAGACAAAAACCGTAACAATAAAACGATACTGTTATTGTTTTTAGTATGCTATTACCGATCACTTATCTTACTTCACATACTAATGTCGGAAAAAGAAAGTCGATTGACAATGACTATGCAGCAAATGTTTGCAATAAACTTTTATATTACTACTGACATTGTGTATTCTAACTTTAGCTTTCTGATTTTCGGCAAGATTCACCTGCAGATGTACCAACTTCTTACCCATTATGGCAAAATAAGCACAAGCAAAACATCTTTTTTTTAATTTCACTAAAATAAATGTCTTTACTTACTTTTTGATGTATAAGTAAACAAATAATTTGACGTCAAAGAGCTTTTTCGGAATGATAAAAATGTATGTTTAATTTCTATACGTTGAAATAAAAAACACTGTAAATTGTCGTTTGAAAATGTGTTCTTATGTTGAAAAGACCTCAATACGTCTGACCCATTTCAACAAGCTTTAATCAAAAGGGATATATATTGCGCAGTGAGAGAAGTAATCCAAAATTCAAAACACATCGTGTATACAAACACACCGGCCAGTATGTTCAAGTGTAGATTACATGTGTACTTTATTTAACGTTGTGTACGTGGTCGGTCTTTACTTCAAAGTAGAGACCTCATGTGAGCCGTTGGCAAGTTCGACGCCAATTTCGAGACGGAAGCCGCGAGCTCATCGTGTGTTGCTATATAACGAGCACAAAGTACCTTTTTGACCAATAAAAAGTCCAAAACAGTAACCTTGATATTACAGTAATCTTCATGATTACTAATAATAAAGTATACTATATTATACCTCATTAAAAAAATTTTTCACAACTTTTTTATTCTCGATGTTTGTCAGATGAACAAATTTGAACCCGAAAACCACTATAATTAAGACATTTAAATAAAGGATCTTTAATAACTTCATCATTCGTTATCACTAACGATAATATCAGCACTCAAACTTGTTTCACTTGTTTTTTTGCTTGCAATAATAAGTTACTCTTATATTAAACAAAAAGAAGCAATGCACAAAATTACTATTCCGCAAGTTAAAAAATAAACAACCTTTATTTGCATTTAATTGCACTACAATTAAAATGAATTATTGTGAATAATGATTTGTACAATCAAAATTAAAACTGGTTTTTTAGTCTGCTTTTTTTTGTAATAAGCCTGGATTAATAATATTGGATTAATAATATTGCAAGTGCTGTACTATGAAAGCAATATTGTTAGTATCTCTCGACGATATGTTAATTCTTATTTAGCCTTCAATTGCAGAACTGCAACTGTTACAAGATTGTCACTGTGCTTGAACATGATGCACTCCAGAATACGACGATATCAAAGCTCATGGTTTGCGTAGCTGACAATCCAGACCTCCTCAAGTACATTACAACAATGTCACAATATAGCACAAAATACTGTAGCTGCAGGAGACGATATTGCAATTCCGTATCGACGAGCAGTATTTGTTACTGAATATCTAAGTGAAAATTGAAAATAACATGTGATATAATAATGAGAAAAAAACACGATTCACAGCTTTGGAATAGAAATCAAGTTTTTCTTTATGTATTTATGTATTATTCCTTCTGAAAATAAAATGATTCCGAAATGTTGAATGTGTAAATATTCACATGCAAAATTAACTCTGATGGACATTTTTAAAGAAAAGTGAGATCGAATATTTGGCAAAATGACAGCGCTGTGATCAAAAGATAGGCCATATTGCCAAGCTACACGAATATAAGCTCAATTTCGATCAATCGTATTTCATATTATAGTTAAAAAAGAAACAAAATTGAATGAATGAATTTTAATTTTTTTAGACATTTTATTTTTACAAAATTTACACCTTCTTTTCAGATTAAAAGTTGTGTTTAAACAACATGTTCTTTGAAACTTCAAAGTAAATACTAAGTTGTTTATTAGCGTAATTAGAATACATCAAAGAATATTTTAGAAACTAATTTCTTTAGATAAATAGAATTCATATATTTTAAGCTGCGCGTTGTCTGTAAGTGTACGTAGAAAAAAAGTCTTTTAAAAGAGAATTCTTCTCATTGCAAAAGCCATTTTCTAAAGCATGCACAAACATATTTTACAGACAAATAAAAGATCAAATAGTTATGGAAGTATCTTTGCTGAAAAGTTACTCGAGTTGTTTTGTTAAACTTAGTTCTTGCTTTTGCGAAAATGGAACATTTTAATAAATTGCACTACCAAAACTTAATATAACTTAAAATAATATATTACATTTTATCTTAAGTTCTCAAATTAACGATCTCGAAGTCTTTTAATTAATTTCATTTATTTAACGAAAAGTTTGCATTTATATTCAACAAACAAAATTATCACTATTTGTTTTTTTAAGTGAAAATAAACATTATTACTTTCAAAGTGAACACAACTTAAAATCTTTTATTATCAACCATATAAACGCTTTTAAAAAATTCGTTCAAATTGTGCAAACAAAATTATGGCTAAATCGATCATAAGTTAAAATGTAAGCCAGGTGAAAATCGTAGAAAGAAATAAATGTGTTTCGAACTTTGAATAAAAGGAATAAGAGAAAAGAAAAAGATAAAGAATAACCAAAAAGAAGAATATATATATGCAGATCGGAACGTAAATGTATACATTGAGTCGATTTGGAGCTCTCGGAGTCTTCACAAGCCCGTTGCATCAGCCTCACATTCACGTACCATTGCGCCGTATAACTCATTTTCACATGCTTGCATAAAGCCTCTTCAATCGCGACACGCAAGAGCTTAATGATAAAACGCATGAATGTTCCATTTTTCCGTGTTTTACAACTGTAAATGTCATTCAGACTCAAAAAATTGAAACTAATTATACAAGATGTTTTTTTCATCCAAACTCGAGGAAATGAACCATTTAATGGAAGACAGAGTACTAGAATGTTATTATGTACTATGAAAACTGATTTTATTTAGTTGGATATGGAACCTAATCTATTCATTATGCAGTATTACATCAAATCAAATATTACTTTTATTGGGATAAATATAAAGTAATTATAATTAAGTTACATGAAATGGAATCATGGATATAAATGAATTATGCAATTATAGAAATAACAAACTAATTTGTGTTAATTCAAAAGATAATATCAAATGGATATTAAAGTCATAAACAATACTAGGCTCGATAATGTATTAATATTCATTTAGAAATTTTGCCGAGTATAAATTTTATGTAAAAATCTAATTAATACTTAAAAAATGTAAAACAAACTGTAAATTTCTTTTAAAATATTAAAATTTTGCTGAATATTTAATGTACATCCTTAAATAAAATGTTAGACAAAAGAAAAAGCTGAAAATGAATTTTTAATTTATAATCACTAAATAATCTGAAATTGTGTTTTAACGAAACAATGTAACTAATATTTGAAAATAATTGCATTAATTTATGCAAATTTTGCATTAATTATATACCTTGTAAAGATATAACATCCTTAATTAAGCAAACAATTAAAAATACAAAAACTAATTACGATGTATAATTAAATATGACATCTCTAAAAGTAGACATAATAATTTAAAGCGAATGAAACATTGAGTAATAAGCAATGAGCATGCGTCACCAAGATTTTCTCTGAATCAGCTGACTGAAGGTGAAAGAAAGTTAAACGCAGGATCGATGAGCATATAACTATATATACATAAGGGAGCGTTGTTCCGCTAACTTCCAACGAAAGTTGCATCACGTTATATACGTGAGCGTGCGGCTTTACACGTTCTTGCTCCTTTCAACGCAACATGACGATCACATCCGAAGCTTTTTCAATAGAAAATGCAATACTTAAATTCAAATAAAATTCAATATCGTAGGTTTCATTATTAATCAAACTTCAACAATCTTGAGCTTCAAAACCATTTATATTATCAAAAATATTGCATTTTTATAAGAAATCATGTTATTCTTCAAAATAAGCAATTCCTTTTTATAAACAATCCTTTTTGCAACATTAAAGAGCAAATTTTGTACAATTCTTTTCAATAATATAAACGATTAAAAATGATGCAAAATGCAGGATAAATTAATCGAATTTCGAAAAAACTTTACGATAACAATTTAAGCAAAGAAAATCCACTTTTTGAAATGGTTTATAATTAAAAAATGTTGTTTGGTTTCATTTCAAAAAGATTTTGCAAATTTGGATTATGTTATTGTCTCGCGTAATAGCGTAAAAGCGCGCAAGATTTGAAAGAGCTGGAAGAGCGACAGTAGCGACGCACGAACCGCACCGGCTATATAAAAGTAAGAGCAAGGTCACTTTCAGTAACACACATCCCATAACTGTCAGTTCGGCGAGTACAATTGTTTATCGGTGCTTTAATTAAAGCGCCGCAAGCCGAGTCAGTGACATTTTACAATAAATAAACAAATTTGCGTTATTCACTTGTTATTCGAATTATAAACAGGTTAGTCAACAAGTTTGTTCACAACTGTCAAAAATTGCATGAGTGTCATCTTGATCGCCACATTTGCTTCTCTTTCACTTACTTTCTTTTAACTTTTTGTTTGCTGTAACTTTTGCATTTATACATAGTAACGTACAAATATGTCACAATTACGTGGGTGCACGTGCTCAACTAACCGCAGTTTAGCGCTTAAAGAGGTGAGTGAACTCGTTATCGCGAGGTTTTATAAAATCAGAGATCCAGTTACGGTTTAGATTTAACAGACATTGAATCGGTCAGAAATTATTCACTTTAATTAGTTCAATTTATCAAAGATTAGAAGTACTTTTTTATCGATGATATAAGTGTTATACTTTTTGATAATATTATTTGCAATGTCATATTTGCAGATAGTAACTAATTAAATAATTTATCGCGTTGTTTTATGTTTTTTATTATTTTTTAATACAACCTTGTTTTTTTTTTATTTTAGTTTGCGACAAAACATTTATAATTTATTTTTTATTCACTCATTAAACTTTTTTGCATGAATAAATATAACATTTGCATTGTATTAGAAAATCTTTAAGTTTTGAATAGGCGTGACAGAGTGACCTTTTGAAGGTCATTGAGTTCACCGAAAAGTGACGATGGATGTTTTAATGCTGTGGGATTGAAGAATGGTACACCCAGTGCCACCTATTACATGGCGGTTGTACTATCTCACGATCGTGATCTAATTTTGTAAATACTTCGCTACACCCACGCGAATTATAAAAGCATTTTTGGAAGATTTTCATTTTATTTTGATAATCGAAAGAAAAACACTTTTGATATTTATATGACGCACTTATGAAGTAATGATGAAACATTAATGATTTTCTATCTATTGAAGTTATTCGAATATCTATGATTTATTTCTAATCTATAATAATAAATTAAAATAACTATGAAAATAGAACTATAATATATTTTTTTAATATTTTAAAAAATAACATTTTTTATTATATTATAATATTAATTATAGTATTTTTATGTAAATTAATAATGCTTTTAAAATAATAAAATTTTGGAACTTAAAGAGTTGAGAAAAAGTTATTTTTGTAAATGCTATATATAAATAAATAAAGAATGCTGAAAGAAAAATTAAAGTTATTTAATTTTAATGACTTCTCAAAGTTAATTTAATACTTGAATACTATACATTTTTTTCGAAAAATTAGTATTAGAAATCGGATTGAGTTTCAATTAGAAAACTACACGGAAAATAAAATACATTAAAAATTACTATACTGTACAGCAGCGCTGTCATAGAAATATTTTGTTTACATTATTACAAATCTGTTTACTTTCAAAATACTAGAATTATAGAAAAATTT
>JABFPJ010006418.1:0-10948 GCA_022817425.1 Gryon sp. ZL-2020
TCGGAAAAGACAATCCGCATGTCACGGGCGGATTTTTCTTCTGTCATGCAGAATGAACTGTGCATTATGTAGAAAAATATTTTGCATGGAAGTAATTTATTTTTCTATAGTAGTGCACTTATAATTTGTATAAGAATAACTCCTATTATAAGAAAAGGAATGTTATTAAAAAGACAATCCTCATATGAGGGAATTAATATTTCTAAGAGTGAAATCTCAATTAAAATGATCATTACATTTTATACACTTATTATAATAATAAATAAAATTATATTATACTTAGTTAACTTTTTTCTAAAATCCGACTTAATTCTGTAATTTAGGTTTAATTATTGTGAAATTCACAATTCGTTATCCATGAAAATCAGTGGCAACATTAAATAAACAACTGCTGATAACTATGTTTACAGTCCTCTCAAAGCACCATAAATAACAGTGATAATCATCTTTTTTATCAATTTTGATAGGGAACTTTTTTTGTCACATCAAGGGGCGCGCTAGCGTCCCGACGAGCCAAGGCGCAGCACAATTTTCTATTTTCTGCGATTTTTACTTTTTCGTGAAAACTGTTTTCTGTGTTTTTAACAATTTACAATATTAGTAAAATTCTGTCAATAGGATTTTCCAATTATAATTCTGCATTATCATATAACCTTAAAGTCGATTTTATTAAGTAAATGTAACTTCGAGATTAAGAATTGGAAGACAAAGAAAAAGTTAAAAGATTGGAATATTCATAAAAGAATTTGAGCCGTAAAAATGTGTTGAGCAATCGCAATCGCAGCAGTGTTCGCGTAGCATAAAGTTTGAAGCGCAAGCGAAACCTTAAGATAAAGTGGTGGTTTGGTTGACAGTGTGGATGGAATGAAAAGGGTCGGCAGGAGGTCAGCACGTGACAAACGAGGCTGTTTGTCTGAGTTTCCTACATGAAGATAACGAGCTACCTCGGGTCTCCTGGTGCCGAGAACGCACTTACGCCTCTTTCACCTTTCGCAACTCACAAAATTGCGTACTTTAAATACTCCATTGTGGCCCCTAATTTTCGAGTATGTCGTTACATGTAATTGACGGCATAATTAGTGGTGATACCATGATATGTACACCACAATATATAACTATCTTTCGAAAATACATAACATTTCTGCATTTTCCTATTTTCCTAATTTACAATCAAATTTTAAAATAACAAATAATGCTATATATAATAATAATAATAATAATAATAATAATAATAATAATAATAATAATAATAATAAAGATGATGATAATGATGATAATGCTAATAATAATTATTATTATTATATAAATAATCATTTTTCTATTTGTATAAATATTTTTTTCTAATTTGTAGAATATTTTTAAGGAAAGAAAATAATTTTTCGCTTTTAACGCCTTTATCTCAAGAGAAGTGACTCTTGTAAGTGACCGAAATTCGAGGTGGTTGAAAAAGATCGAATGTTTGATGATACGTGAAGAAGTTCGACTGCAAACATTAAAAGATAATCGATAAGTGCGAAAGAGTTTGCTGAAAAACAGTTTTCCGATATGGCGCTTACAAGAAAAGTACACATGGTCATAGTTTTGCAATCATACGGTTAATATAAAACTCATCCTTTTTTTGTCGAAACTTCAAAACCACTATATTGAAAAATATAGTGGTTTGCTAAAAACAATGTTAACAAAACTGAATGTTTAAAAACTATTTTAGTACTTAAATAAATTCACTAAAACACATATTTATTTGCATTATTATGATTGAATTAACAAATACTACAATATTTCTCTATTTTTACCGCAAAAGTTGCACTTTAAATAGTATTCGTCTGTTGTGTAAAACTATACGTTTATAGCGATCCCTCTCGTAGCTTGTAATTCAATACAATTTAAATTTATTGTTAAGTAGATACCGCAGAATCGTATAATGTTGCTACTGCAGAAACAATACGATCTCATTGGAATGCCGTACAACATAGGTGTTGTATGTTTGGTATGGGACTTAAAGTGAAAATCGAAACTGACGCTTGAGGAATAGACATTGCGTTCGTTCGACATGAACGACATACCGGGGCTGACTTTTCCGCGCTTTGGAATTTCGTGATTTTGGCGCAGCAGGAGGGAAAATGAAGCCCCCGGAAAAAGTCAACGTCGTGCGAGGAATTCAATGCTTTTCCTTTTTTTTCGAATAACTGACTGGCCACAAATCGCACTTTTCATGATTTTTTGTTTTTATTTTACCTTTTAAGTATCGTCATTTTACTTTGCAATTCTTTACCTTTGTCAAATTTACATTTATTCAACTCTTTTTTTATCTCACATGCCGACAAATGATACGAAAAATATTGCCTACGAATCGTTAAATCTAGTTTCAGTCATCAAAGAGATTTTTCTACTTTTTCATTTGTTGGCCGTTTTTATCGCAAATGTATTTCACAAAGTAGAAAGAAGTAACATTTTATTAAAATGTATACACTGAAAATGACATTTTAAATGAAAATAATTATATCTATTGTAACATGATTTTTGTTTAGTATTTTTAAGGAAATGGACTGTTGACAAATTTCAACACATTTATATATCGGGAGAGAAGGGGGTACATTTAAATAACTCCGATCCTAATCTCATCTTCTTAAATCGTCGAGACACATACTCGAATCTCAAAAATTTCATCTATTTAAGCTATAAAGAGCGATAAGAATGTCGCACATTTTTCCGAACCATTGTCCGCAGAGTGCTATAGATTTATATAACAGACTATGCGATAGGATATCATAGGTTAAGATGCCGTTACTTTAAATCTTGGAAGAAATGCGAAGAAACGATTTGGCATTTCAAGTTTGTGTTATGGCGCAAAAATATATTTATTTATGGAGCAACAAATTGTATGAAAACAAATTAAACTTCATCTTTTCATACATTTCGATAGAACAATTTTGTCATATTTTTTTATTTAATAAATAAATATAGCAGAATAATTTTTATTTATTATTGTAAATGATATTTTATTTGTTGAGTAAAATCCAGCACAGTAACGCTGTATAAACATGAAAAATGCTTTACACTTATCACTGTCTTATCTCGGCAAAAGATCTAATTCCGGAAAAGCTGTACAGCACCTAAGAGTGCCAGCCGGATAAGTAGAAAAAATGTTGAGAATAGAACTAGAGATGCGGTGATTGAGAAGGTACAATAAGATTGAAGGGTTAGGCAGATATAGCTAATCATTTATCCGTGAAAATAAATGCATTGAAATGAAATCTTTTCTTTCGATGAATTCAATTTGACAATTCTGATTAAAAAGTGAAAAAAGCGATACACAAAGATTCAAAAATAGAAAAAGAATATTACAAATAAGTTGGTTTAAAATGTATTTAATTTTAAGAGCAAAATGTTCAATTTTATAAACTCTCATTTTTCAGCTTATAATTTATGAAAATAATAGCAAACTTTTTTTCTTTTTTAACCTTAATTTTGCTCTTCTTACTCTGCTTGATATTTCTCTTCTTCAATTATTTAAGCTAACAATTTTCCTTCCCTTATAAAAATGATCAATCAACTCCATAATTACCCTGCAAAAATAAAACAGCAAATGAAAGAAATGCCCCAATCACTATTTATTATTTCTTTATCTGATTATTTCTTGACCAAAATTGTGCGTCTTACAATTTTAAGCGCAATCATCCAAACCTCCGAATGATTGCAATTGACTGATAAAAGTATAAAAATAAAAGATGAAATCGCGCAATTCTGATTCTCATATTAGAAGCTGATTTCCGCGAGCAGTTTTTCTTAACTAAAATATTTACATTGCTCGACAGACGGGGAATAAACGAGAAAAAGAAAGTGATTCGCATTCAACGAAGTCGGAAATTACGTTGCTGGCAATGTAACTCGCTTCTTATTTCTATACTTTGGTCTGTTCGTCTTTCTTGGACTTAATTTCGCCATCTCAGTTGTTCATCTTCTTCTTTTCCTCTTCTTCTGACTCTCATTTTTTTTCATTCCTTTTTAACATCCATTTTGGAAGCATTTTGGTACGGTAAGTAGTGATGAACTGGATTGTCGGTGCGCAGGGGGATGTAATTACGCGGCGCCTTGAATTCAATCTCAAGGTTGCTCTGGTCCGCCTGCTTCGTTGTTCTGACTAAAAACATTGCCTCTTCCGGGTTCTTCGTCGACGGTGCTCGTCGATCCGAAATAACGTTCACCTTGGCGTCGTAAGCATCGGCCAACTTTTTACCTACGGCAAAAGCTTGCAGATCAACGACCGCATTCATCAAAACGTATTACACGCGCGAGCTTTTGTTTGCGAGCTACCAAACCGGAATTTACGATGAGAATTTATGAAGCGGCTACGTCGCGCCATCGCTTCAAATACTTGATAGGAAATTTACGTTTTTCATAATTTATGCGATCTTTTCCTTTCTTTTTTTTTGTTCTTTTCTTTTTTTTCTATCTTTTTAACTACACTGAGAAAAATGGACAGTCAAATTAACTGTCTGCGTAATCGAAATAATCATTTATATAATAAAAGCAGTTATTTAAATGCATACAAAAGTCTTGAAATTTTTACCATTTTTTATGTTACTGCAAATTCTAAAGAAAATGCGAAAGAAAATTACCTAAAAGGTAGGAAAATTCGGGGCAGAAATAATACTTTCCACCCTTGGGTGGAATCGCAACCCCATTTATGTCCTAGAACGGAAAATTTCTCTTTTCTGTCCCGATTTTTGGTATGGAAAGCACTTTAAATTCATGTAGTAATAAAAATTATTGTAAATTACTATACCATTTATATATCTAAGGACAACTCAACAACTATTTAGCGAAGGTTGTTACATTTTAATGTAAACAAATTAGTAGATCTTATAGTAAATAATTTTACATAATAGATGTATATTATTATCACGTGATGTAATAAAAATTATAATGTAGCAAAAAAATTATTAGTATAACATATTATTTTTTTTTTTTTTGTATTTTATGATATTTTCATTAAAATATTATGGTATTTTATGATTATGTACATTGATGTCGAGTTGTCTTCAGTAATTTTTATTCAAATTATAGTAATTTTTATTAGACAGTTATTTAGCGTGCATTGAATCATTTTATATTATATTTTCATTTATATATTATGACAAAGTATAAACCTTGATTACCCGTCGATTTGCAAAACTTGTATTCAATAACTTCCTATTTCTGTTGGGACTGCGCTTAAACTGCATAGAAAATCATATTTTGTAGTCTTTTGAAATATTTATCAACTACGTTCAACTATGTTGCAGCTTCTTACGAATTTGTACCGTTCGTTGTATTGTCGAACGTTTTTGCATTTGAATATTCGATTGCGCGACATAAACAGTCGAAATTGATACAAAGACGCCGAACTTTAAACATAACTTTTTAGTGTTCTATGTATTCACATTTTTAGTACATTTTTTTCTAATATTATCATTCTTTTTCTTTTAGAGAATACAAAAATCGTGAAAATGTTATTTAATAAAAGTACAAATTATTCATGAGGAAAAAAGGTGATTTTTATTTTCATATGTATATATAAAGCAATTAAATCTCACAGATTTAAATCATCCGAGGATTTACATCAAAGTTCAGTGTCGAGAAATCCAATCGGATAAAGGTCCGAAACGAAACTATATGTATTTGAGATTCAAAGAGGATTGAAATTCAAAATGTGATTGAACGAATCACAGTTTTAGTTTTTCACTGACTAAGTATATTTGAGCAATTCAAAGAGAAAAACAATACAATTTTCTTAACACATTTGCAAAATCATTTTTTCGAAAATATTATTATGACAAGTAAATTGATTTTTTTTTTTTTATTTTTTAATTAACTTCATCAATCAACAAATTTTTAATTAACTTCAAATATCGTCGAATAATCAAATGTTTACGATTTCTATATATGATAATTTTCTACATCTTTTGTTCCTTTTTTGAGTTTAAATTAATAAAATACATTTGAATTAAGCCAATTACAGGATTGAATTGCATTTTAAAATTTGCGTTCATTGATTAGTTAAGCTATTTCACCACGCGGATAATGAATTTTGTCATCACTACATACTAACAAGGTTGAAATTATGCTTTACATTCTCTAAAATTAACGGCGTTGTCGTTATACTACAAATGTACATTAAAGTAATGTGAATGGTTAACTAGAAATTCTAGCTCACTTAAATACAAAATTAAAATAACTAAACGTGACATTTTTCATCCAAAAAGTTACATCTTATTTATATTCTTGTTAATGATTTGAACTTTGATTATATTTGATAGAAAATATTTAATGTAATATTTTATTTCATATTGATTTTAAGTATTATTATTATATTTTAATTAATTTGTGGTTTTTTAGTCCTACGTTAAAAATACGTTAAATATATATTTTTAAATAACATTAAATTTACCATTTAATTCGTTTAGATCGTCAATGCGATGTTTTTTTGGCAGTTTGATAGACATTAAATTATTTCCAACTTCATATGAAATTACATTTTGCTGAATGTCAGTCTTATCTGAAGCCAATTTACAACAGCAATTTTCAACGTCGTCCAAATGTTGCATGTTTTTAGTATATTAACTTCTTAATGTAATTTAATACGTACTAACAATTTTGCAATTTTTTGTTTTAATTTTATTCGACTTTTTATTTATCAATTTTTTATTTTAATTGACATAAGTACAATTTTTGACATAAGTAAACAAATGAATAAGTTCTTTCTTTTACATTTAAATTTTGCAAATTTGAAATGTTTCAATTGAAAGTATATTAAATAATGCTTGTAGTTACAAAAAATGTAATTTTTTATTTTCTTTTTTAACTTTTAAATATAATTTTGAATTATACTTTTTTTGACTTTGTTGAAAAAGATAAGTTTGTATTTACAACTTATGGAGGATTGCCGTTTCCTATTATTTTTCCTTATATATAAAGAATAAAGATACATGACACAGATAAAAGAAAATAAGTACACATGTTAACAAATATACGATGAAACCTTTTATCTTTTATTACGATCTTTTGGGATCAACAAAAACTGTAATTAAAATATTTATTGACAACAAGAAATTCCAATAAAAATATATCATCCCCCAAAAATTTCAATTCTCATTTTAATGATATCTTTTCCAATTTTATTTATTTTACAGCATACGAACCAAATAAATACCAAATTATAAATATGTAAAAAAGAAATCATATTTGAAAAATGGAAGAAAATATAAATTTCATTATAGAGATAGAAATGTTTTTGTTACGTACGTTTTTTTTTTCGTATAAAAAGCTTGTGAGTTCGATTATTGGCTTATCATGTTATAAAAATAAAAAAAATTAAAGTTCGAGAAGCATCTTTACATTTGAATACAAATCAAGCCAACGAAAAAGGACGATTGAGATTCAATTAAAGGCTCGTTATGATCGCGCAGAAATAGAATCAGTGTTTTGATCGTATTGGTTCACATCGAATTGCAATTTGAGGGTCGCATTTGCATCATAGTAGTAGCTTTTCGTGCAGTTCAAAAGCATCAAAATCAATAAACGTAATTTTCTATCGTTTTCTCCTTTTTCGCAATTTAGTCAAGCTCAATTGTCACTCTAACTTTCTCTCTTTTTTCTTTCTCTCCTCCACATATATCTGTATATAAAATATATACATATATATATATATTGATATAAATATATATACAGATATAGAATACATCTTTTATATCCCTCTACGGAATTTACTCTACGCTATTATTATTCTCGAATTTCACAGCGCATTTAAACAAAACAAACTGATCTGTAGACATGGAAGCGCTTCAGGTTTCCGTTCTTTCATGTGAAAAATAATGGAAACATATTACAAGTTCATAGAGCGCAAAAAAAGACCGAAACTTCATTTGAAAATTACGCAAGTACAAAAGACAGCATTGCTTTGTGAAACAATATATGCGCTTATATGGATTATTGTGTATTAAATATTTCTCTTTCTTAATTCTTTCTTGTAACTTTGTCGAAATTTTATCTGAGTTTATAATTTAATTTTGATCTAATTTTTTTTAATTCTTTTGTTGACAGTGATACTTTTTAGTTTATACCCAAAAAATATTATTACATTTTTTACCACCTCAATGAGAAATTTTTATAAGGCGGAAGTGTGGCCTGACCAGGAATCCACGCCTAAGGTTACCTCTTATTTAAAAATAAAGAAATTTTATAGTGTTTGAACTCATGTGGTAACCATGGTTACCATATGGTTATCAGGGCAGGGTCCAATGACACCACCCCTGTATTTCTTGTGACATTGCATCCGAGCTTGGCCCTGATCAGGTTCTGGAATGGAATCCCATTATATATAATTCTGTAAACGTAAATGTATCCCGATTAGAAAATCAATTTGCAAAATGGGTATCCATTTTACAACCCAACAAGGCCCCGACATGGCAAGAAATGAAGCAATGGCAATTTTGAAGAAAGTCTAAAATGGAATCCAGGTTAGTCCCTAGGCAATACCGCGTGTGACGCACTATATCAATGCCAAACTTGAAAACAGACTTTAAAATTTAAAAAATTGTTGAACATTGTTTTTAATTTGTCTATTTCATGTCACTGATTTGTATATATTTAAAAAAATCAAAAAATAAAAGAAAGAAATAAATTTTTTTTATTGTAAAATGAAATGTATAAGAAATAGTCGTGTTTTCTAATTCTGATGGTAACTTTTAGTAAATGTTTCTTTTGAAGTAAAAATGGTATGTTTTCAAGTAAAAATTAAAGAAAAAAAACGTTCATTAATTTAATTGAAAAAGAGCTTCAAACATTTTCACTTTACGTATCTACAAATAAACCTTAAAACAACTCAACTTAAACATTATTCGATTTTCAAGTTTTACATTCAAATAACTCTCATAAATAACTAAATTCAAAAGCGTTTGCCTTTTAACATTGTAATTTCATCAACGATAAAGTTTCTCTTGAATTTATTTTCATATAATTTGTTAATAGCTTTTCGCTAAATGGTTTGTTTATCGATATAACAAAAGAAACATAACTGAAAACAGAAAATGAAATAAAGCGTTTATTAATTTTGACTATTTCTTAATGCAAAAGTAGGTCAAATTAATCGGTTTATTTTATATAAAACTTACTTAAACAATGAAAAAAATACAATAAAAATACTGCAAAATTAACAAATTTATATGATACAAACGTTACTTAACAAATGAAAAAAATACGATAAAAATACTGCAAATTAAGAGAGCTTTTTGTTTAATTTATAATTTTCTTTCAGCCACTGTTGTGCACTTTTATCGACAGCATTAAAGGCGTAAAAGAAGAAGTTGATGCAAATTAAAACAGCGCGTGTTATGAAGGCGCGTGCATAATATTAGCATACTTTCGTTTACTACAGGAAGAATATCTGCATGACAGAGCCAACGTCGAACATCAAGACGGCCAAGAGAAGACCAGTTGGCTGCTAAGATTGATGGCATATTTCCTACCACCTCTATTTTTGCTCGTGATCTTTCAAACTTTTCTGATACACGTTATACGCTTAACCCCTTTGCATCAAACTTTTTAATCTTATACAAATCATGGCTTCATGCCTCGACTTTGCTCGTAAATATTCAAAGATGAAAATCTTTCAATTTATTTTTAATATACGTGTCTAACATTTTTTTTGATTTACGACTCTTTAATGTTCATCATACTTTTTCGTACAGGTTTTTTTTAATCCAAAAAACAAAACATAGTAACAAAATAAATTCATAGTCATATATAAAGTCAATTTTTATATTAAGTTTCACATTAAATATAGGAATTTTTAGAAAAAAATGTGCTGCATTTGAGTCCTATTTTTAAAAAATTCATTAATGTAAAAATTGAATTATTCGAAAAGTACGGAAACACATATTTTTAAAGCTTTTATAAAAATTAGGCTTGTCAATTGAGCTTTTTTGAACATTCGTGATTTCCAAACAAAATACGTTATATTTAGTACAATTTTCTAGTACAGAACATAAAAGTCACTTTAATTTCTTGATTGATATCTAAATTACACAAAATTTGTATATGATAATTAAAAAATAATGTTTACAGATTTTATTTTCTTGTAAATTATAAACATAGTTTGAACTGTTCAAAATAGTTCAGTTCAAAGTTCAAATACCATTTTTTCACATTTATTTATATGTTTTATCTCAGAAATAATTTTAATTATATGATTTATTAATCGACTTGTATTAATCAACTATTTTTCGCACTTTTATATGAAAAATATAGGAAAACAAATTACAATAACGTAAATGTGTAAATGTTCATTTGACAAGCCTAATAAAAATCAATATAAAATTTCATTTTTTATTTTAATTTTTAAACTTTTTTTGCAATTTCTTTGAAATCAAAAAAGTGGACTTATCGAGTTTTGAAACTAGACACTTCAAAAGTACGAGGTAATAATTACTTGAAAAGTACGAATAATTAATAATTGTCCTAGTAGAATTTTAAACTTAGCTGCATCTAGGGCGTTCTTAGGCATACCCTGTTCCAAGATTGGACCAACGTTGGCCCTATATATGAAACGCTTACCTAAAAATTACTTAGAGAATAGAACCCAAGACCCGAACGTGAAAGTCAAACATATTACGCACTTCTAATGAAAATTTCTAATGAAATGTTTTGTAAACATCAACTTAAGACTACTAGTATATCCATATATCCATACTAATATATAAAATTGAAAATATCTTTGTTTGTTTGTTTGTTTGTTTGTTTATTTGTTTGTATGTTTATTTATGTATTTATTTATTTATTTATTTATTTATTTATTTATTTGTTTGTTTGTTTGTTTGTTTGTTTGTTTGTTTGTTTGTTTGTTTGTTTGTTTGTTTGTTTGTTTGTTTGTTTGTTTGTTTGTTTGTTTGTTTGTTTGTTTGTTTGTTTG